>VSMD01118865.1:0-65706 GCA_008750895.1 Mirza zaza
GATGCGGAGAGAGAGAAACACTCCTACACTGCTGGTGGGACTGCAAACTAGTTCAACCTCTGTGGAAAGCAATTTGGAGATACCTTAAAGCGATACAAGTAAATCTACCATTTGACCCAACAATCCCATTACTGGGCATCTACCCAAAAGATCCAATGACACTCTACAAGAAAGACACCTGCACTTGAATGTTTATAGCAGCACAATTCATAATCGCAAGGCTGTGGAAGCAGCCCAAGTGCCCATCAATCCAAGAATGGATTAATAAAATGTGGTATATGTATACCATGGAGTACTATTCAGCTCTAAGAAACAATGGTGATATAGCACATCTAATATTTTCCTGGTTAGAGCTGGAACCCATACTACTAAGTGAAGTATCCCAAGAATGGAAAAATAATAACCACATATATTCACCAGCAAACTGGTATTAAATGAGCAGCACCTAAGTGGACACATAGGTACTACAACAATAGTGTATTGGGCAGGGGGACGGGGGGGAGGGTATATACATACATAATGAGTGAGAAGTGCACCATCTGGGGGATGGTCATGCTGGAGACTCAGACTTGTGGGGGGAGGAGAGAAAGGGCATTTATTGAAAACTTAAAACCTGTATCCCCATCATATGCCAAAATAAAAAAAAAGATTTCTGAGATTAAAATTCTGAAAAGCATTTATTTATATGCATCTTTCTTTTGATGCCTTAGTTTTCATTTTTTAATTATTTTTACCTGCTCTTTCGAAAACTGAACTTATCCAACTTCATATCTATATACTTCACCAGATGATAATGATCCAAGTTTCCTCTCATCAAAGTCATATTTTTCCCCTTATCTGAACTTCTTGAACTGTGGCTTACAGAAGTCTATGTGTAAATATCTGACCATTCAATTATTTTGTATGATTTATTTTCTACTATGTCATCAGGAATTTAAAGTGGTGCATCAAGGAATTTAAAACACTGGAAGCTCTCCTTTCCATTTTCATTTGTTTCTTCCTTAATATTTTCCCATCCTGTTTTTGTTTTTCCTATCCATATCTTAGAATGGGAGTGAGAGTGGGAAAAAGATCGAGCCATGTAAGAAATATTTTAAAAGTTCCTGGAAGGTTTCTACTTGGGGAGGGGAGAAAGTAATTAAAAGTCAATTATCTGCTTCGTCAGTTAATTATTAGTTTGGGGGCGATGGTTGATTGCTGAAATAGTTTGGATTATTGTTCAGCAAATATTCATACCCTTTCCCTGTCAATATAAGCAGAATATACTTCCCTAACTCACTGATGTAGGCTGAATATTTTTCCCTAACCCTTTGATTCCAATACCCATTAATCAAACCCATTGGCTTTGGTCAAGTGTGTCAGCAGATGTTAGGCAATTAGTGGATTTAAATTGATTGCATGGTATAGCTTGGCTCATGCACTTTGGTGATGTGCATGTTAACAACCTACAAGCCACAGCCTGGAGCCAAGTCTAGCTAACTTGCAGCCTGAATCAGCAGAAGCATAGTCAACCACAGACTTGAGTATGAGAGAACTGACCAAAAGGACCTTAACTTTCCCCCTCAGCTTCACTAAACTTTAGACAAGCTCCTTCTAGGCCCCTGACTTCCCCTTTCCTTAGAGCATTTACTTTAGAAAAGTTGTCTTTGGAAAGCCTTTTTTTGCCCCTTTGAGATGTAAATCTTTTTAAAAGCCCCTTGTTGGGTTTTAAAGCTCATGAGTGTTTTTCTCAAGCATCTGGGAACCATCTCTTTGAAATGGAATCAAGGCAAATAGCACGTCTATCTCTATTTCTGTGGGAGCATAGGAGCCTAACTTCAGCCTGAACCTGCTTTAAGTTGTAAAACTACCTCCTATCTTGAAGAAAGTTTAGATTTCCTTTGGATAAGCCAATTAACAAACACAGCCTACTGTCCGCCCCCACAGTCCCTGCTTTAAAAATTTTCCAGCCCTTTGTTTCAGTGGAGTCAAATTTGGACTGAGAACTTATCTCTTTCCTCTATGGCAATAGTCTTGAACAGTCCTCCTTGCCTGTTTTACTATGTCAAGTACAAGTTTTGTTTGGGCAGAATAAATATTTGTATTGTAAGACGTCAAGTTTTGGGAAGATTCGTTATGCATCATTACTGCAGTAGCTAAGAAATTTGGTTGATTAGTTGATCTGTTTACAAGTGTCGTACTTCCTACATTATTTGAGATGATTTTGAAATAAAAGAAAAACTAGGAAATAATTCTATGGGGAGAATAATAAGGGTTGGGAAGTAAGAACAAAGAAGAGAATCTAAAGCAAATAGCCAGGAACAATTATTATAATTAAGCATTATGTTTAGGTCAGGGGTCATCTTCTTGGAAATGGTATATTAAAGAATAAAATGAGTCCTATAGTAATCATTATCTATAATTGACAGAATACTAGTATGTTAGAAAAGAATATATTTTCTAGTATTTAACATCAGCAGGTAAATCTTTATATAGGGTCAATGAACAATATTTTTAGTGATTTAACCAAAGATACAAAAGTAATTTTGTGGTATTTTTAGCACCCCTTGGTAAAAGCATTTTGTTATTTGATAATTCTATGAAGGTATTTTTGTAGCGGTAGAAAACAGTAAAGTTTAGGTAGCTAAATTTCTGCTCCTTCTAATTAATACAGTGAGCAACAGGAAAATTAAAAAATAACACTATTCCCCTAGGGGAATAGTTTTATATGTCTTCCATTGTGATGGGCATCTTTTGTTAAGCTTTCTGTATGTACCTGGCAGTGTGATGGTATTTAATATGCATCATCTTCACTCTGCTTGTGAGATTATTATTATAATCCCCACTTAAGATACAAAGAAATTTAGAGGAATTAAGTTACTTGGCCAAGGTTTATCTGACCCTAAAGGACATTTATGTTCACTAAATTAAACTGCATTTTAGAGATTTATCATTTCTAAGGAATTTTTAAATCATAAAAATTGCAATGATCTCATTAGAAGTTATTGTTGAAACTACTTCAGGGTTCCACCAATGCTGAAATTTACTGTGTATGGTCTGTGGTTACCTGTGCCAGGCTGAGTGCACTAGACTTCTTTGTGGGTTATTAAAAATACATAAGCTAACCTGAGAGTTTGACCACCAAAGGCTTGAAGAATACATTTTTTTTTTACCAACTCCAGTAGCTTTATCTAACTCAGAGTCAGATTTGAGAACTATTGCATTGGAATTTGCCTTTTGAATAAAAATTTATTTTAGCTGAGATTTTGATCAGAGTAGAATAGTAAATAATTTGAGGATTCACTGATAGCAAATGCCTAAAGTTTAGTTATTTTGTTTAATATACATTGAAAGGGGAAGTTGTTATTTTATAAACCTTATCTTTCTATTTAAATGGAAAAATTCTCTCTGGGAGGACAGGTGATTTAGAAAAAAGAATATCAACCAGCATGCAAAACTAGCCAAAACATTTTTTTTTTTTTGAGACAGAGTCTCATTCTGTTACTCAGGCTAGAGTGTCATGGTGCCAGCCTAGCTCACAGCAACCTCAAAATGCTGACTCCTGGGCTCAAGCAATCCTCCTGCCTCAGCCTCCCGAGTAGCTGGGACTACAGGCTTGCACAATCATGCCTGGCTAATTTTCAAAACATTCTTTAGAAAACAACTTTGGATCCTCTTAGAAGTTTGAATTATTACTTGGTTAAAGTTCTGAAATTCAATGCCCCAGAGAAAGGAAGAAATGGACTTGATCTGGAGGATGTTTATGGTTGGGATTTTCAAGTGTCCTCTTCACAGTGAGAGAACCCTAAGGCTGTCCAGTACTTAAGGTGAATGGGGCTGCCTCCTGATAGGTATAAGTGTGTCCCCAGATTGGCTTACTGACTGGAGTCAATTATGTTTGTTTATCTAGATAATGAAGAGTACCTGAAAATAAGCATTGTAGTCATTACGAGAATGAGAATGGCTTCTATTTTTGTCATTTTTGTCATTATTTGCTCAACGGATTCAGTTGCTTCTGAAAGTACTATTATGATAGGAATAGTAAGGCAATTTACATTATTGGTGCAAATAATTGTCATCATTACCCTAAGGCAGGGGCAATAATATTTGGTATCCGAATAGGCATAAAATACATAGATATATGGCTCCAAAAATGAAAGCAAACGGAAACTCTGGAAGGCAAGGCTTTCGGCAAGCTCAGAGATATGAGACTAAACTTTAGATGAACTAAGGGGGCAAGGGGATAACCTGAATCACAGATTGGACATTAGTCCTATATTTTCCCCTATATGTGTCTTTTACATCAACAAGTTGCTACCCAAACTTTTAAAAATATATGTGGAATAAAATTAAATGCCTCATATATACATATGGCAATATATGCTTTATAAATTGTGATTTGGGTGGAAATTACTGTTATAGTTAAAAAATAAAGCTCAGATCATGAGCTATCATATTTACCAGTCCAAAAAACGTTGAAGTCGAAAATGCTAGGCCGGGCATGATGGCTCATGCTTGTAATCCTAGCACTCTGGGAGGCCAAGGTGGGCTGATTGCTCAAGATCAGGAGTTTGAAATCAGCCTGAGCAAGAGTGAGACCCTGTCTCTACTAAAAATAGAAAGAAATTAATTGGCCAACTAAAAATACATAGAAAAAAATTAGCTGGGCATGGTGGTGCATGCCTGTAGTCCCAGCTACGCGGGAGGCTGAGGCAGGAGAATCGCTTGAGCCCAAGGGTTTGAGGTTGCTGTGAGCTAGGCTGATGCCACGGCACTCTAGCCCGCGCAACAGAGTGAGACTCTGTCTCAAAAAAAAAAAAAAAAAAAGACTGTTAATTCTATATGTGGCGCAAAAATAGAAAGTGTTTTAAAAAGAAAGTGTTTATGATTGTATTAGTTCAATAGAGCTTCCATAGCAAAGCACCACAGACCAGGTAGCTTAAGCAAAATAAATATTGTCTTACACTTCTATAGGCTAGAAGTTTAAAACAAGATGTTGGCAGGGCTGATTCCTTCTGTGGGCTGAGAGGGAAGGATGTATCCCAGACCTCTCTCCACGGCCTGTAATTGGTCATGCCTTCCCTGTGCCTTCACATCGTCTTCTGTCTATACAATGCCCCTTTCTGTGTCCAATTTTTCCCTTTGTGTAAATATACCAGTCATACTGTATTAGTCCCCTGCCCAATGACTTCATTTTAACTTGGTTAAAGATCCTTCCCCTAAATAAACTTACATTTGGAGGTATGGAGGTTTAGGACTTCCAACATACTTTCTGTGGGCAGAAGAGTGGGACACAAATCAACCCATAAAAACAATGAATATAATTTAAATTTATTCTTAAATTTTGCCCAAAAATGAAAGCTGTAACACTAGGGCATTTTCCTATACTCTTTCCAGTTTTCCCTGCACTCACAGCACTTGACAAAAGTTAGATAATAACAGTAAATAATGGCCTATTAAAAGATACGTGCAAAGAGGATGCAGTGTATTTTTGAGCAAAGTTTTTAATAGCCAAAAATATATTAAATAAAAACAAACTGGGTTTACTTTACAAAATAAATTAAAAATATTTGTTGAAGAGCTAAATTCTAAAAGTAGAGCTTTTGTCATTGTATAATCTATATATTACTTTAATTGAAATAGTGAAAATATTCATCAGAGATTACTATTCTCCCTCTTAGACTTCCTCAGAACAAATGTAGAGGGGAAAAACTGTACAAGGAATGTGTGATCAAGAAAAAGTACCAGGTTGGATTATATCTACTGCAAAGCCCACTGCTGGTCCTGGGCCTCACGTGGCAGGATGCAGAGTAACTAATGGGCAGCAAGTCTTCATGGATACTGTGATGAGCTCAGTAGTGTCACTAGCCCTCTTCTACTTCAGTCTGCCTATCTGTGCTTCTTGTTCCTTCACGTCTTCTGTCATCAGAACCACTCTCTCTTGGGCACATGGCAGTTGCATCACTGTAATTCCATTGCTTCCACTAACCAGAAGCTCTGGGAATATCAGAGCTCCACCCCACTATATGTATTTTTGTAATAAAATAGCACAGCACAAAGAATGAACCCTACTATAAACTATGACCTTTGCATAATAATAATAATGTTATCAATTCTGGCTCATCAATTATAACAAATATACCACACAAAATGTTAATAATAAGATAAACCAGGGTAGGGGTGCTACATGAGGGAACCCTCCATACCATTTGCTCAATATTTCTTGTAAAATTAAACTTGCTCAAAAGATAATGTCTATTAGAAATAAAAAGCACTAAAGAAAACTATACTCAGACTCAAAATTGTGTGAAGTGTTTCAAGATCTTTGAGGCTATTCTGAATGACATAGCCTGGTATTATCTTTTGCTAGTCCCACTATAGGGTTTCAGATTAATCAGATAAGAAAGGAAGAAATAAGAGAGAAAGCAAGAAAGAAACAAAAATGGAGGGAGGGAGGAAGAAAAGAAAGGAAGAAAGGAGGAAGAGAGGAAGGATGGATTAGGATAGCACTTTAGAGCTCTTCTACATACTTACTTTATAGAATATGTTTCTGAATGAAGAAATAGTATATAGTATCTATAGTATCACTCTATTAGTGGGTAAAACATATCATTATTAAATGGAAAGGAAAAAAATTCAAAGACATTTTTAAAGGTAGTTTTCAAAAGAAGTTTATAACCTCATAAGAATCATATTAAAAGCAATTATTTTAAAATAATACGTATACTATGGAATACTATTCAGCCATAAGAAACAACAGTGATATAGCACCTCTTGTATTTTCCTGGATAGAGCTGGAACACATTCTACTAAGTGAAGTATCCCAAGAATGGAAAAATAAGCACCACATGTACTCACCAGCAAATTGGTATTAGCTGATCAACACCTAAGTGGACATATAGGAATAACATTTATCGGGCATTGGGCAAATGGGAGCGGAGAGGAGGGGATGGGTACATACATACATAATGAGTGTGATGCACACCGTCTGGGGGATGGACACGCTTGAATCTCTGACTCTGGGGGGGAAGGGGGGCAAAGGCAACACACTTAACCTAAATATTTGTACCCCCATAATATGCTGAAATATAAAAGGGGGGAAACTAGAATTAAGGTAGGCAAGTGAATGAGGTTTTATTATTTCTTCTCTCCAGACTCATAACCATAAAAAATTATTCAATATGACTACCTGTGTCTCTGAAACTCCTTTGAGATCTCATTTCTTCTCTCTTTCTCTCACCACTTTTTTTCCTCAGTACTTTCTCCTCTATGACTTTGAAGAAGGCATTCAAAAGAGACCCCCAGCTGTGAGTCTCAGACTTTATTTTTATGTTGGTTTAGATCCAGAAAATTCCATGCTTTGCCTTACAGTTATGAGAATGGTACTAGTGGTAAGACAGAAATCAAACTGCTTTAAATTGTTTTGAGTTCTTTGGTTTTTAAACTTTTTTGTTGCTCCTGAACAGACCTAAACATCTAGCCAACTGCTACTAATAATAACTACATAGGCAACAAAAATGACAACATTTGTGTAACATGAACATGCCTCTTGACTTATTTTATAAGATTCTGTCCATTCTTTACTGTTTTCATTTATATTTAAAGATAAAGGTAAAAAGATTTATGCTAAAAAGGTTTCACAATAGATGATCCTAGACTGCTCAGCATAGCAATTTCTCGCTTTCTTTTCATTTTGCATCAATCTGAGTATCTGAACGATGAAAGAGCAAAGTACGTCTTTACTTATAAATTTTAATGAGAAGATATTTATTTGAAAAGGAAAGAATTTTGAAAATATATGCAGTTTGCAACATGAGACTTCCTTTCCTGGTGGTAAGTAAACCAGAAGTAATTTAAAAACTACCCAAGATTTAGGCAGTATCTTGAAACATACACACACACTCCTGCCTAACAAAGCAAGAAGATTCTGTAACACAGCTCACCACTCAATTGTAGATTCATACACATTGAGTATATGTTCCTGAAATAAAAGTCTAAAAGGAGGAACACCAAATTTACATGGAAGCCACTGGGGCATTTCACTGGATAGTCACACATTTAGAGCTTAGGTTTTTATTTTATTTCATTGTTTTGGTCCAGCTCTTAAATGCATATATCATTTAATATGCACACAGGGTTGAAATATTATTTTTGGAATTCTCCCAGCATTCTCTGAAAATGACATAATGAAGCCTTTGGAAGTCGCTTAGAGATCCAACAACCTTGCAAACTTGTGGTACGTGCATAGGCAGCTCCACTTACAGGATGGCATTCCGCACGTAGGACAACAAAGTCACAGAAGAAAATTGACGCAAAGGAAAGGCTCACTTTTCTTTCCCACAGCCAGTGCTTACTACACCTGGAGAATCATTTATAAAACTCCTTTGTGCCGAGTCTATGGGTGATTTATGAATCTGAGGCTGTTGTGTAGCTCCCAGAGATTTATCATCCCTGGATTCATGTTAGCAAGAACGAATTTCAGCCAACGTTCAAAGTCAGAATACAGTGTCCTCCAAATGGCTTGAGAAGCTTCTGGCCCTCTGGCGTCCATCCTCTCCTTACTGTCTATCATAGTCTAATAACGCATTTTCTTCTTCCTTCCCTTTAGATTGAAAGAAAATGTACTCCATAGAATAATAAAAATATCTTAGCTTCAAGGTATATTTTTCTCTCCCTCTTCTTTTCTAATTTATAATTTCATTCCTCCTCCACTTTCTCTTTATTTTTATATCTGGAATTGATTTTTTTTTCCATAATTACTTACTTCCTTATTTCTCTCTGTATTTCTCTTCCCAGAGTCTTATTTATATTTCCCTAAAATTCTGAGTCTTCTCTGTTTTATATTTTCTCAGTTGATCAGCCTCCAAAAAGTTTTTCTTGTTCGTTTATTTCCATCATTCTCTCATTCTCCCCTCTTTACATTCTTCCAAATGTTTGGTCTTTCTCTTTCCCTTTGTGTTATCCCTCCCCTCTGTTTTATCTTCCAAAAAAATAAAACCTCAATCTTTTTATAGCAATTAACTGTGATCCTGGAGGAGGTTTTTGGAAAGAATTCTAAATGTTCTTACCTAATTCTTCTGTGACAGGTTCACCAAATTGGTTACTCAATTCAGACCTTTAGTCCAGGGAATCAGAATGTGCACTTTCCTTAATAAATTTACATATTGAATGTGAGAGGTCTCAGTAAAATTATGATAATATAAAATAAATATCAACTATGAGTTATAAGAAAACCATGAAGCAAAATCTAATTATTCAGTGAACATAAAAATTGGCTTGAGTATGGAGAAAACCATTCTTCATATTCACCTATCTCAGAAAAAGAAATAAGTTTTAATGGGGATGATATGAAGAGCCCTTTTCTGTATCTCCTTTGTTTCACCAATGGAAGAGCAATGAACTCTGTGTGTCTGTGTGTCTGTGTGTTGATGTGTGCATATGTTTTCAGGGATGGAGTCGGGTACAAAACTCTAGGACTGTATCCTAAAACAAAAACTTTTTCCTTGAAATTGAACTCTTAGCATTTTAGCCCACATTTTTATGCACAAAATGGCATAATAACTCTGAAACCTGATCTTAGTATCTGTTGAGCATTTATTTAGAGGGAAAGTTGATGCTCTAAGCAAGAATGCTGTGGAAACGCATGAACTACTCTTCTATTCACGATATTTGAACACCAAATAGTGCCAAATGTACTTAGATCATTCAAAAACTCGAAAACCTTTCTCCCTGAAAGGCATCTTAGCAACCATGACCACTGCAAGAATCATATCACCAGCACGTTCCCAAGCATAAGTAGGTTTTCCAACTCTTCCTTCAAGTCACATCCAGGACTCTTTCTGGAAGTTCTGATAAATTAAAATTTCTCTCTTGTGGTAGGCAGAATGATGGCCCTCCCAAGGTGTACACATCCTAATTCCTGAAGCTGGTGAATTATGTTATCTTACATGGCAAATGGAAATTTAGTTGGTAGATGGAATTAATGTTGCTGATCAGCTGATCTTAACATAGATATGTTATCCTGCATTATGGATTATCTGTGTGGACCCAGGGTAATTACAAGGATCCTTAAAAGTGGAAGAGGGCAGCAGCAGAAGAAGTAAAAATAATGTAATGCAACCTGAGAAAAACCCGACTGGCCACTGCTGACTGTTATGGATTACCTGTGTCCCCCAAAAAGATACATGGAAGTCTTGACCCCTAGTACCTCAGAATATAACCTTATTTGGAAACAAGGTCTGATATAGTTCGGATATTTGGCCCCTTCAAACTCACATTGAAATCTGATCCCCAATGTTGGAGGTGGAGCCTAGTGGGAGGTGTTTGGGTCATGAGGGTGGATCCCTCATGACTGGCTTAGTGTCCTCCCCCTCCCAACCCCCATATCAAATGAATTCTTGCTCTCTTAGTGCACATGAGAGCTGGTTGTTGACAGAGTGTGGTACCTCTCCCCTCTCTCTTGCTCCCTCTCTCGTCATATGACACACATTCTCCCCTTCCCCTTCCGCCATGATTGGAAACTCCTGAAGCCCTCCCTAGAAGCAGATGCTGGCACTGTGTTTCTTGTACAGCTGTAGAACTATGAGTCAAATAGACCTCTTTTCTTTGTAAATTACTCAGCCTTGGGTATTCCTTTCTAGCGATGCAAAGGGATTAAAACAAAGTCTGTATGAGAAAAGGCAATCAAGTTAAAATTAGGTCGCTGAAATGGGCCCTCATCTGATATGATGGTGTCCTTATAAAAAGAGGACATTGAGACAGAGAGAGGCAGAGGGAAGATGGTGTGAAGAGACACAGGGAAAATGCTATGTGAAGATGCAGGATGGGGGCTATATAAATGCAAGCCAAGAAACACCAAAGATTGCCTGCAAACCACCAGAACCTAGCAGAGAGGCATGAACAGATTATCCCTCACAGCCTTCAGAAGGAATTAACCCTGTCAACACCTTGATTTTAGATTTCTGGCCTGTAAGATTATGAGACAATAAATCTCTATTACTTTCAGCCACTCATTTTGTGGTGCCTTGGTATGGCAGCCTGAGGACACTAAGGCACTGGCTTTCAAAAGGGAAGGAAGCTATGAGTAAATGAATATGGGCAGCCTCAGGAAGCTGGAAAAGAGAAGAAAATGATTTGTTCCCTATAGTCTGCAGAAAGAAATGCAGCACTGATGACACTTTGATTTTGGTCTAGCGTTATGGACAGGATGTTTGTGTCCCTCCAAAATTCGTATGTTGTAGCAGTAGCCCCTAATGTGACTGTATTTGGAGACAGATCCTGTGAGGTGATAAAGGTTAAATGAGGTCATAAGTATGGGGCCCTAATTTAATAGGGTCAGTACCCTTATAAGAGGAGAAAGAGCTACTGGATCTCTCTTTCTCTCCCTCCCTACCACCGTACTACCATGTGAAGACACAATGAGAAGATGGCCATCTGCAAGCTGGGAAGAGAGACTTCACCAGAAACTGAATTGGCCAGAATATTGATTATGAACTTTCCAGCATCCAGAATTATCTAAGAAAATAAATTCCTGTTGTTTAAGCCACACAGTCTGTATTATGACAGCCCTAGTAGACTAAGGCAAACTTAATGAGACCCATATTGGACTTCTGACCTCCAAAACTGTAAGATAATATGTTTGTTTTGCTTAAGCACCACATTTGCAATAATTTATTACAGCAGCAATGGGAGACCGATGCATTCCTATCATTACATTTTCAATGATGTCTTAGCTACATATAGATTGGAGCCATGGCATGCTGTTTGTTAGTTCATCTTTTAATTTTCTTAGCCTAAAACACTCTAATTGGAACATTCATGTAGACCTTACATCAAAAATGCAGCCAAAGGGGTAAAAGATGGCCCAATAATAAAACATAGTACTATGCAGTTAAAGGTATAACACTGTATAACCATTTTTGCTCTCATATTGCATGTTTGGGTTTTACTCAGTTTACCTAAAAAAAACCTTTTAAAAGACAATTATGAAATTGTTTTCCTTACTAGAAGAACCTGTTGATTTGGCAACTCTAAAATTCTATGGGTGTGATGTTTTATTAAAAAATGTCAAATTATATGGTAATGTATTTCTATTTGCGGAACATTTCACACCTATATTTTATCTGAAAGTTATAAACATTTTTCTGCTGCCCATGAAGCATGCATAAAGCATAGAATTACCATTTAGAAGAAGATCAAGGTAGAAAATATACCTTGACAGAGACTGAGAAAAATTAACACAAATAACCAAAAGTTTAAAATGATGTAAACTAAGGTAACATTTTAATGTTAACCAAGAGTTGTTGAGTATTCAGTAAACCCAAAGCTATACACTCAAGAGCATGGAACAATCTGTAGACTTTAAGAAGTCTGTATTTAGATATCTTCAGGCTTCTTCCACTTGTGCCAAGTAATAGCCGAGTAGCCTTGAGCAAATATTTTATCTCTTCTTCTTTGAATATGAATGTCTTTAAACTTGCTAAGTCAAACAACTTAACTGTTCTTTACATGTTAACTACACATGTAAAACTTTTACATAAGTAAAAGTTTATCTATGTAAACTGTACTAAAACAGAACAAGTTCTTCATTTATTATTTACAATTATTGTTATATCCCTATCAGGTTGTGTCAGTTAGCTTTTGCTGTATAACCTATCACCTCCAAAATAGAATGGCTTAAAATAATTTCAAACATAGCAACAAAACGCAGCCCAGGCTCATTCCTCCTGAAGATCAAACTGGAGTATCTCTGACAATACCGGGTGGACCCTGCAGAACCAGCAAGGGGAAGCAACCAGAAATCCCACTAACAATAAACAGCTATGCAAAGAACGCTCCTTTCCAACCAGTCCTGTGATTCCCTTCTCCCACCCAGAAACACCATGCATCCAAGGACACTGGCAAGGTGGATCCTATCGCAAGTTGGTAGCCCAAGAAGTACTCATCTCTCCTGCCAGGCCTGAGATTGTTCTTCTCCACCTGAAGACACCAGGCAGCTATGGAGAATAAGCATAGAGAATCATGCCTTAATAAGCACCCTGCCTGGGAAATATTCCTGTCTCTCATAGGCAGGGGGAAACTCATCACAAGCTCCTAGCTCAGAAAGCACTCTCTGTCCTATGGTCCTAAGTAACCCTTTACCACTCTAGAGGGATGGGGCAGCCTGGCTATGGTAAGCTCCTTCAGATCCATCAGGTAGCATCTGCTGCACCAGTAAGGGCCCCAGGGTCATAAAATAAACCAGGTAGACCAACATAGCATCACATAGTCTCTGAAAATTAGTCTTTAATTGGAATCACAGACATAGACCAGAACCTGCATGACAAACCTAAACAGGGAAACTTCCTGCTAAAACAAAACAATTTAAATGAGACCCATAGTTTCCTAATATAACAGCCAAAATGCTCAGTATACAGCCAGAACTCATCATTATACCAAGCACCAGGGAAATCACAGCTGAAATGAGAAAAAAATAATTAACTGATGCTAACACTGAGATGAATAAGATGCTGGAATTAGCTCACAAGGATTTTAGAACAACCAATCATACAAGTGCTTCAACAAATATATATGAATTCTCTTAAAATAAGAGAGAAATCTAGAGAGCCTCAAGAAAGAAACAGAAGTTAGAATAAAGAAACAAATGGAAATTATAGAACAAAAAATGCAATAATCAAAATTTTTTAAATTCACCGGATGGATTTGCTCAATAATAGAGTGGAGATGAGAGATAGGCTATGAATTTTAGGACAGAAAAATAGAATTCCTCCAATCTAAGCAACACAAAATACAGGCTGAAAGAAACTGAACAGATCCTCGGGGACCTGTGTGACAATAACAAAACAGAATATTCTCATCCTTGGAATTCCAGTAAGAGGAGAAAAATAGAGGGATGAAACAGTATTTCAAAAACCAAAGGCTGAAATTCCTCAAATTTGGCAAAAGACACAAACCTATGATTGACAAAGTTGAGTAAATCCACACCAAGACACATCATAATCAAACTTCTAAAACTAAGGACAAAGAGCTTGAAAGAAGCTGAAGAGAAATGGCACATTACCGGAATCCACGGCAGCCCTAAGGAAAAAACATAATATTTTTAAGTGCTGAAAGAAATTCAATTGCAAATTCAGTATTCAGTAAAACTATCTTTCAGGAGCAAAGGGGTCATAAAGATATTCTCAGGCAAAGAAAAGCCAAAAGGACTTGTCACTAGCAGACTTGTCCTAAAGATTGGCTAAAGCAGCCAGTGCTATTAAACATAATACAGTTGCTATCAGATTCTACACAGCAACCTGCCCTCAGAAATTTCATATTCTATGGGTGGAGACTCTACTTAACAATTTCAGTAAAATAAAGTGAAGTGAAAGGACGGAGCCATTCACA
The DNA here is from genome assembly GCA_008750895.1 of Mirza zaza. Taxonomy (NCBI): domain Eukaryota; kingdom Metazoa; phylum Chordata; class Mammalia; order Primates; family Cheirogaleidae; genus Mirza; species Mirza zaza. Next base: position 14,365 of record VSMD01118865.1, read on the forward strand.
GGACTGTATGGTCCACAGAAAGCAGGCGGCATTAGGCGTAGGCATCGGTGTATGGAGGAGATGGTTTTCAAGTAAAACTAGAAGCAACCACAGAGAGAACCTTGAGAAGGGAGAGAGCTGCAAAGTGGGGAGAGAGAAATAACCTAGAACAGATAAAGAGAACAAAGGCTTGGTGAAAGCCAGGCAAAGACTGAATACAGGTAAGCTGTGTAGGGGTGCTTAGGGAAGCATTGTAGAGGGCTTTAGAGAAGGAATTTTTACAATAGAAAGACATAAAGGAAGAATTTCATTGTAGATCTTCTGTGAAACAAACCATAGTCTGGGTAAACCACTTAGTGGAAATGCAAACTATAGGAGCTGATTGATTTTAAAGGAAAAAGAAGACAGTTTGTCAAATAATTGTACCTAGTAGCAAGAAAACATAAAAACATCAAAAGTACCCTTCAGGTACCTTATAACTTTCTGCAATGGGAAAATTCTTAATTTCTTTCTAAAATAACCATATGGCCCCTCTTTTCTTTTTCTTTTTATCATAAAGTTGTTTTCCATTAGTGTGACTGGAAAATTTATATTCCTTTTCCTTTACTTGAAAAAAACTAAATGTGAATGCTTTATAGCAAAAATTTTTGCAATTTAGCTACTGGAGGAATTTTATTGTTTATATTAAAATGCAACACAGTTGTCATTATGTAAAAACATTTGTTTGCTGTAAGTGAATATGTATCTGTCTGATACTTGCAATAAAATATAAATGAAATTGTGATGGCTTACATAATTCCTAGTATATAATTTGTGGCACTCAAATAGGCAACAGTGCCCACCAAGTGTTTTCTGAATCACAATGCAATAAAATGCCTTCCCACAAAGGCCCAAAGTAAGCAAACCAGTAGCCAAGGACTATTCATAATTTTGTTGAGGTCGTGTGTGTTTCCCCTGGGAGAAAGAAATGTCTTTTACCTCTTCTTTTTAAATATCTCTCATCTCGATTCCTTCTCTATTGCTACCACTAAAATCCTAATTCTTGAATTGACGGGCACTTGGGCTGTTTCCATGATCGTGCAATAGTGAATTGTGCTGCCATAAACATTCGGGTGGAGATGTCTTTATAATAGAATGTCTTATGTTCTTTCAGGTAGATGCCCAACAATGCATGAGTCGATAACTAAAATTTGGTATATGCTCACAATGGAATATTACTCAATTCTAAGAAACAACAGTGAGCTAGCACCGTTTATGCTATCCTGGATTAAGCTTAAGCCCGTTATACAAAGCGAGGTGACATGAGGTCTGGAAAATGGGCTACACATGTACTCGCCATCAAATTGGTACTGACTGATTAAAACTATGGTGCTCAAATAGTGGTAGTGTTCACCAGGGATTGGGGGGGAGAGACCCGCATCTTAGGGATGTGGCGAGCATTGTGCGGGGGAAGGGATTACCTCTAACCCTTTTTAGGGAGAGGCAAAGATATACAATGTAACCAAAATGTCTAAAAAAAACTGTTATCGGGAGGTGGGTAGCTGGGAGAGGGGAGGAGGAGAAGGGTGTGTACCTACATAATGAATGCGGTGCCCACTACCTGGGGGTTGGACACGCTCGAAGCTCTGGCATGGCGGGGTGGGGGAGGGGTGGCAGGGGCAATATATGTAACCCTAACAATATTTGTACTCCCATAATATGAGGAAATAAAAGGAAATTATTAAAATAAATAAATAAATAAAATCACAATTCTCTCTTTCTTTCAATTAACCAGCTGGTTGCCAAATTATGATTTCTTTGATGTCCTGAATCTATTCATTTATTATACTCTTTATTTCCCTAGTTGAGTAACTGTCATTTTTCATCTTACTATCATAATATATTCCTGTATGACCCCTGGATCTCATTTCATCCCTTCAAACCATCCTTCATAGAACTACAAGAGGGCATGCTCTTTCTAAAACATTTATCTTATCACATGTTCCTTGTGCTTAAAAACCTTCAGTGGTTCTCAATTGCTTTTATAATAACATCAAAAGCCCATGACATGGCACTAAATGCTTTTAAAAGGTGACTTCTGACCATCTTTCTAAGGTTTTCTCCTACTGATATTTCCCTCAACTCCCAAGTTCTGCCAGACCAAAATACTTGCAGTTGTATAACTGGTCCCTGCTTCTTTATTTCACCCTATCTTTGCACAGACTCTCTCTGGCTTTGAACATCCTTCCTCGAGCTTCCTTCCTTGTAGTACTGATGAATTCTTAGTTGTTGTTTTTTTAAGACTCAGTGTATTAATTCGCTCAAGCTGTCATAACAAAGTGCCACAAACTGAGTGGCTTAAACAAGATGCTGCCTCGTGGTTCTGGAGGATAGAAGTACAAGATCAAGGTGTAAGAACAGTTGTTTCCTTCTGAGGGCTGTGAGGAAGAATCTGTTCCATCCTGCCCCTCTGCCTTCTGATGATTTGCTGGCAAGCTCTGGCATTCCTTGACATGTAAAAGCATCACCCTGATCTCTGCCTTCATTTTCACATGGCATTCTTCCTATGTGGGTGTCTGTGTCCAAATTTCCCTTTGTATAAGGACACTGGTAATATTGCATTATGGCCTATCTTAATGACCCAAATTACCTGTATAAAAGGTCACATTCTGAGATACTGGGGTTAGAACTTCAACATACAAATTTGGTGGGGGGAACACAATTCAACCTGTAATACTCAATTCAAACGAAACCTCTATGACATCTCCTAAAATCCTCTTCTCATATAAAGGGTCTTCTCATTGCCTCCATTGCAGATCCACTGCACTTTTTAAGCACTTTAAATAACATTTAGTTCAGTGAAACATAATCACTGGTTTTTATTCATTGCATGTATTGATGTGTGCTATTGTATATTACAATTGGTAGTTTCCCCTAGCATATTGAGAATATATAAATACTACCCAAAATGATATACAGATTGAATGCAATTCCTACCAAAACTCCAATGACATTCTTCACACAAATAGAAAAAAACAATTCTAAAATGTGTATGGAACCACAAAAGACTCCTTAGTAGCCAAAACAATCTTGGGAAAGGAAAGCAAAGTTGGAAGTGTCACATTTCTTAATTTCAAATTACATTACAAAGCATTATTATCAGAACAGTATGGTACCAGCAGAGAGTATGGTACATAGAGAGCCCAGAAATAAACCCAAGCATATACGTTCAAGTAATTTTTGATAAGGCCACCAGAAAGACACAACAGGGAAAGAACAGTCTCTTCAATAAACGGTGTTAGTAAAACTGGATATACGCATGAAAAGAATGAAACTGGGCCCCTTATCTTACACCATATACAAAACCAACTCAAAGTAAATTGAAAACCTAAACATAAGACTTGAAATCATAAAAATCCTAGAAGAACACATAGGGGGAAATCTCCTTGATATTGCCCTTGGCAAGGATTTTTTGGATACCTCACCAAAAGAAGAGGCAATATCAGTAAAAATAAATAAGTAGGACTACATCAAACTAAAAAGCTTGTGTACAGTAAATGAAAACAATCAATGAAATGAAAAGGTAGCCAATGGATTGGGAGGAAATATTTTAGAACCATATATCATATAAGGGGTTAATATCTAATATATATAAGGAATCCATACAATTCAATAATAAAAAAAATCCTTGATTTAAAATGTGCAAAGAACCTTGGTAGACATTTCTCAAAATAAGAAATTAAAATGGCCAACAGATATATAAAAATGGTGGTCAGTATCATTAAACATCAGGGAAATACCAAGCAAAACCACAATGAAATACCACTTCACATGTGTTAGATTGACTATTGCCAAAATGAAAAGAGGTTAAGTGTTAGTGAGGGTGTAGAGAAAAGGGATCGTTTGTATACTGTTGGAGCAAACGTATTAATAGATAGGTTTGGCCATTGAGGAAAATAATATGTAGGCTCCTAAAGAAATTAAAAACAGAACTACCATATGACTCAGCAACCCCTCTTCTGGGCATATATACCCAAAGGAAATGAAATCAGCACCTCCTAAATATATGTGTGCCCCAATGTTCATTGCAACCTTATTCACAATAGCCAAGCTATACAAACCACCTAAGTGTCCAGCCACAGATAAATAAAAAAAATTGTAAGATGTGTGTGTACACACACATGCACACACACACACACAATGAATATACAGCCTTAAACAAGAAGGAGGTCCAGCCATTAAGACAACATGGATGAACCTAGAGGACATCATGCTAAATGAAATAAGCCAGACACAGAAGGAAAAATATTGCATGATCTCACTTATATGTGGAATCTAAAAAAACAAAACAAAACAAACCTGAATAGATAGAAACAAAGACCAGAATGGTGATTACTTACCAGGGGTGGGAGCTGGTGAGGAAAAGGATACAAATTTATAGTTCTACAGGATGAATAAGTCTAGATATATAATGTAGAGCATCAGGATTCCAGTTAATAATATTGCATTGTATATTGGCAATTTACTAAGAGCATAGATTTTAGATACATTTACCACTACAAAAAAGGTAACTGAGATGATGAATATATTAATTTACATAACTTTAGAGATCATTTCACTCTATATATATGTATTTCAAAACATCATGTTGTATAGTATGAATATATACAATAAAAAAGTAAGAAAAGACATATTCCTTTTTCTTTTTATAACCAGCATTTATCACAGTGTCTAGGTATATATTAGTTGCTCAATAAATGTTTATTGGATGAATAAATGAATAAGTAAATTGCATATTGTAATCTACTCAAGTTACAGAGAAAAACTTAAATTTCTAAAAAGAAAAATGTTTTAAAATGACTTAAGACAAAATAGCCTTCAAAAGCAAATAAATTATTAAAATTTGTTCTTCCATGATATTAATGGATATGTGTTTTAAAATTTTCAGATGTGAAACTTATGACTGAATAAAGTATGAATTTTGCTTAAGATTTTTCAGTTGATATCGTTTTTAAATCCTTAATTAAACTTGGACATCTATGCAACAGCTGCCTGTCAATGACAAATTTGCATGGTGGTTATACTTTGTAAAATACTGTTCTGGGTGCTACCCTATTTGGTCCTCAGAATGTATCTTATTGACATTATTACTCTAACTGTAAAAACAAGGAAATCGATATGTTCAGATGTTCTGGAATTTTCCAAGTATAAGATATATATCTTCTGATATATTCTCTTAATATAAAAATCATAATTGTGAAAACATATACCCACAATCTCTTTTTCTACCAATAATGAACCATATATTTTCATAACTTTAAAAATAAAATTTAAGTAAAAGTGAATGTGTATAATCAACTATTAGTCACAAATTATGTAACATTTCACATGCTGAGAAACTAAAAATTTACTTCAGTTTTTTCCTTGATATCTATTTGCTTCATGGAACTTTGACCTTTATATTATTTAGAATGTATATCTAAGAGTAAAGCAATAGTCTAAATGATAATACAAATGGTGTTTTCATAAAGGGTGAATGAAAGAAATCTTGGTAACAACCTGGTCTGGATCAGGAAGACCGTGGCAGAAATAAGAAAGGAGGCAGAGACAGGTTTGATGAGATTAAAATGATTTGACCAAGAATGTAATCTATTTGTTCATTTTTCCCTATGACCAGAATCTTCCATTACAGGAAGAAATATAAAAGAGAAATTAAAACTTTTGGAGTCTCTGTTATCTGTAAACCTTTAAGGTCCTGTTTATCTAATTGGATTAAAATGAAACCTAAACAATGAGAGTTTGGACATGACATTGGGCAGATGCAGTCATCAACTGGGTTCTAACCGCTGGGAAAACCACCAGAAACCTCCCAAGTTCCCTCACATGATGATAATTCTCTCCCTAGGGCAATCAACACTTCTAAACAACAAATCAAGGGAAGATGAATTGTTTTTCGAGGTTAACTCAGCATAGCTCTCACAGGTTTAAAACAGACAAACATGATCTACATTCGGAGCCTAAGGTCTGGGTCCACCTAATTAGTTTCAGTGTTCCCTTAATTTTATTTGCATTTAAGTACCTCTTTAAATCGCAAGCCAGTAGGTCCATAAACTTCTGTTGTTTTCCGTGGTGCCTAGCATAGTGTCAAGCACACAGGCAGAGCTTGATGAACAAATACTGATAGATGGATATCTGTTTAGGGTTTTTGTATTTCACCATTCCGTGGTCATAATAAAATGATCATACATTCTAAAGCACTTTCTAATAATTTATCAGATTTAAACCTTCTAACAAAGGGGTGAAGTGTATATTATTAAATGAATCTTTTAAAAAGGCACAATGCTGTCTGGCTCAGTGGCCATCTTGAAAACAAACGGTAGTCACCAACCCCGAGTGAGAAAGACTCTGCATCTCAGTGAGACCAGAAGGGGCCATGAGGTTTATATTTAATAGAGAGCATGGTTGGCTGCTCATCTTAAGTCTCAGTCATTAGGTGAGGAGGTACTGAAGAAAAATGCCTTAGTTCACCTCTTTCTATGACTGTTACTATGACCGCCACTCAAAACACTTTTATCTGTTTTTTTAAGTGATGCATTAGCCGCCTAACTTGTCTTTCTTCACTCACCAATGGGTTTATACAGTGCTTCTGAGAGTCACTTTCAAAACCACAAATCTGATTTTGTCACTCCTTTGTTTTTGCAGTTAAAGACTTTTCATTGCTTTTAGAATAAAGATCACAGTCCTTGCAACTCTCTACATGTTTAAGCTCCGCCCCCCCAACACTTATTTGTCGACACATCCGGTCTCCTCCAAGCTCTCTACACGCAGCCACAGTGGACTTGGTTAAATTTCCTGACCCTTCTAATCTCTCCCACAGCCTGATATGTCTTCCTACCTTCTGCTATGATCCTGCCAAGCCGGCTGAGGTCTCAGCTCAAAGTCCCTTACTCCAGAGTCTTCCCTCTCCTCCCAGTCTGGGTTAGGTTTTCCAGAGTAGCTTGAAGTGCCCTGTCTGGTAGTACTCAGCACATCCACATTTGTTTGTTTAATGTCAAGAGATAGGCACACTCATACACTGCTGGGGGGACTGTAAATTAGTACAACCTTTGTGGAAAGTAGTATGGAGATACCGCAAAGAGCCATAAGTAGAACAGAATTACCATCTGACCCAGCAATACTACTACTGGATATTTACCCAAAGGGAAAAAAAAAGACATTCTATAAAAAAGACACAATAACCATGCTAATGTTTATAGCAGCACAATTCACAATTGCAAAGATCTGAAAACAACCCAAGTGCCCATCAATACATGAATGGATTAACAAAATGTGGCGTATGTATACCATGGAATACTACTCAGTTATAAAAAAGCAATGGTGAACTAGCACCTCTTATATTATCCTGGATAGAGATTGAGCCCATCTTTCAAAGTGAAGTATCACAAGGATGGAAAAACATGAATCGCATGTATTCGCCATCAAATTGGTACTAACTGATTAACACTAAGTTATTCACATGGTAGTAATACTCATGGGGTGCCAGTCAGGTGGGGGTGGGGTGGGAGGGGTAAACCCACAGCTAATGGAAGTGGAGCACACTGTATGGGGGAAGGACACGCTTGTAGCCCTTGCACAGGCGAGGCAAATGCATTACATGTAACTAAAATGTTTGTACCCCCATAATATCCTGAATTAAATTTAAAAAATAAATAAAAAGAGAAAAAATGTGATATATGCATACCATGGAGTACTACTCAGCCATAAAAAAATGTTGAACTAATACCTCTTGTATTAACCTGGATGGAGCTGGAGACCATCTTCTAAATAAAATATCGTAAGAATGGAAAAACAAACAGCACATGTTACTCACCATTAAATTGGAACTAATCAAAAAACACCTATGTGCACACATGGAAATAACCTTCATTGGAAATCAAGCAGGTGGGATCAGGGAGAAGGGGATGGATAAATTCATGCCTAATGGGTACAATGCACATCATCTGGGGGATGGACACAATTATAACTTTGACTCAAAAGGTACAAAATCAATTTATGTAACCAAAACATTTATACCCCTATAATATTCTGAAATAATAAAAAAGTAAATTTGACACCTTATATAAAAAAGGAGAAGTTAGACTGATATGATACATTTCAACACAACATTTAGAGTAAGCATAATTTATAAAATCTTGGTCAAATCTCAAATTATTAAAAAATTGCTCTTGATAAGACACAATGTATAGAATAAGACATTTCTTGAATCTTTCCATTTGAGAGCTGACAGATGAATATTAATATTTCACTAATTTTTAGTGACTTCTTGAATAGTAATATTGATAATATCTTGGTTAATGAGGTCCACATGCATTTAAGATTCTCGATTTCTTGAATCATATTTTATAATATTAATAATTATATACTATTCCTGACAATATAAATGAAGCCATTTTTTCATTGAACGAATCTATGTAAATGTTTTATATTTTGCAGAAGTTTGACTTTATTATTTGAGAATAATGTAAACCATTTAAGAGAAGCATATGGGAAGCTTAAATATGTGTAGTGTAGAGAAGAAATATTTGGTAGATAGCAAGAATAATAGCAGGAAGAATTTAGTGGATTGTAAACAGTGGAACAGATGGGAAATCATTTGATATTTTAAAAATGAATTTTTTTCCAGATCCACACAATTACACATGTTCATTGTAAACAAGACAGAAAAATCTATGAGGAATTAAAACCTCTAATAGTGTCACCATGTAGAGTTAATTGAATAGAACATCAGTTTACTGTGTTCTATTATTTTCATGTATTATATACATTGTTTCAGAATTATAATATCTGATTTACAAATTTAACATATTTTTCCTATTTAATATTATCTTCTAGGCATTTTTTAAATTTTTATCTTGTAGAAATACACAAAACATATTTTTCTTTGAAAACAAGCATGATTTTAATGGTACCAAAATATTATAATTATGATTAATTTATTGACTGATTTTCTAATCACTGGTACTCAAGAAATTTCTTATGTTCTAACATTATTAATAACAAGCACCATTGCTCAAAAATAGTTGTGTGCATGATTGATTGTTTTAGTGGCATGGGTTTCTAGAAATGTAGATACTAGATCATAAATTATGCATGTTTTTAATGTTTTGGGGATTATCGTCAAATTACTTTCCCTAACAGTGTACAGCTGCAGTCCCCAACTCCCTGGCAGGAGAGTTCGCACCAATCCCCCACCCCACCAACCCCTGTCCATGGAAAAATTGCCTTCCATGAAACTTAGGAATTGGGGGGCAGGCACAGCCGGAGGTGAGCAAAGGGCGAGCAATGGAAGCTTTGACTTGCTGCTCCCCATCACTCATACCACCGCCTGAGCTCTGTCTGTCCCCCCACTCCCTCCCAAACTGAGAAAAAATTGTCTTCCATGAGACTGGTCCCTGGTGCCAAAAAGGTTGGTAGCCACTGGTGTACAGTAAACACTTACATATACATTTACTATAAAACAATGAAACAAGGGAATGTATACCATTCACACATATTTAAAAAGGTTAACTGAGGATAATGACTGCAGTGTTTCTTCACATATAAAAATTTCTTTTAAAAATATCTTCTAGGAAAATGACTCTGTGCTGAACCAAAGAAGACCTGCCCCTACTTACAGACATTGTATATAGTCATTAACACAATCACATACCTATAAACATACACATACACATACGCATATACCCGCGAGTGCATGCATTCTATTTCTGGTGCAGTTGTGTGAATTCAAATATATTGAGAACATCAGTTATGCAAAACAATCATAATAATCTTGTTGCACTCTAATGTTCCCATTCCAAGTGCTGGTTATTATTTATTTGAGTATGACTGTCTTGTCCTTGGAGTAAAGCAGAAAATATGGAAATTTGAGTTTGTATGTGCTCACAAAGAGGAAAAAGAAGTAAAGGCATTCATGAACCACTCCCTTTATTCATCTTTCTTTTGACAACAGCATCAATCCTTTTCTTCTCCATATCAATTATTGAGAATAAAATTGAAAGCATCATAATCCGTATTCTGGTTATTCTAACTATGGCAAATGAAGCATTGCATTAGAATATTTTTGCCTAAATATAAGGTGACTAAATATAAGTCCTTCTTTGAGAGATTTTGGTAGGAAATATAAAAATACTGTTGTTTCAAGACACATGTGGCCCCAAATAATAAGAAGAGCAAGCATTTCAAGATGAAAACACCAAGGCTTAGGTGCCTGTGTAGCCCTGGGCTGTAGGTCCCACGGGCTGCACTGGGGTCGATCATCTTGCTCCCAGCTGGCCAACGTGGCCCCTAGGAGCCATCCAGAAGATGGGAGGGGCAGCTTTAGTGAGTTCAGGTAAGGAGGATGTCATTTGGGAGTACTCTCAAGGGATAGACATAGCTCTAACATTTGTCCTACAATCTGACTTCCCACTCACCCAAATTTTTGTTTTTGAAAAGCCTGATCTAAACTGCCATAAAGATTAACATTTTTCTTGAGTTGTCCAAAGAATTTTTGAAAAGAGTTATAATATGTAATAAAATAGCCAGGCAATAAATGAAAAATATAGGATAAGGCAGGTGGGGTAGTTGGAGGGTGGGGAGCAGAGATGTAAGAAGACTGGTATAATGGAACTCAGAAGTTGCAAAGATTGGTTGGTGATAAAGAAAAAGAAATTAATATTAAAAATCAAAAAGAAAAAGAGGTCGAATTTGTTCTCTGAACATGATTTGTGTTTGTATTGAATCAGAGACATTATTCCCACAAGGGGAATGGTTTAACAATTCATCAGCTCTTTTTTCCTCTGTAATTGAAGGCCTCTGAATTACACTCCAGTAAAGTACAGAATCCAGGACAAAGAATGCTTAATAGGCAACTCCAGATCAGTGTAAAAGAAATGAACTATGTCTTCAACCCTATGCTAAAAGGCAGAGTTAGAAGTATGATTTTAAAGGAATGAGCTCTGTGGTCTTTTGCTTATATTATGAAAAAAAAATCCCTCGATTATATAACCTTTTACTTAAAATCTAAAGAAAATAGACCTCTTATAAGGTCTAAATATCTATGAAACCATCACAACATTTATATTATACAATATTGCACTCATATGACTGAAAATGGAATTAAGAAATAATGAATTAAATGATTTGACTTGGAGTAAAATAGCTAATATATCTTGAGCATTTACTATGTGCCATACACAGTGCTAAAAATACTTTAAATACACTACCTCATTTAATAGTCAAAACAACCATGTGAAATCAATATTATTTTTATCTTTATATTATAAATGAAAGTGGAGCTTAGTTCAGTAACTAAGTTATAATAGCTCATAACAATCAACTATAAATCAACTGAGTAAATCAATTGAGTAAATAATCAACTATCTTGATTTGAATTAAGACTTAATGGTGAAACTTTCCTATAACTATGGTTGTTTAATTTTCATTAAACAAAATTTGGCTCTGGGATTGTGAATGTTATAGATAATACCTATATATCTTTGCAGCTTTTTTTTATATTTTTGTTTTAGTGTTCTAAAATATGCTTTTATTGTTGGCTTATTGCAAGAATTTCTAAGGGCTTTCATACTAGGTTTTTGGAGAGTTCTGCTAATTGAACAGAGAGGAACCCTTTTGTTCCCCCTCCTCTTTTTAAGAAAAGTTTTTCTTGAAATATTTAGTCCTCATCCATTGTCAAAACATCTATCACATGTCTCTCCTCTTGTTTTAAATGAATTTATGAGGATTCAGCTAGAAAAATGAACCTATAAAAATGTCATGAGTTATGACATGTTTCCAATCAATATTAGCATATCTAATTTGATCAATTCACAATTCTTTGTAAATTATCTTTTAAAAGCTAACATTGAGGTTTCAGTTTATAGCTATATTGCAATCTACTCTGTTCACCATTATCAGCATCTTACATAATATGTCCACATTTCATAGAGGTCAAATAAATATTAATAGTTTTGGAACTAATTAGGAAGAATAAATAAATTTTTACTAAATGACTTTATATGCATACCACTTAGCATATGACTAGCCGTTGGCTATTATTGGTATAACTGTTGGCTGTTATTATTAGCCAATATAATAATAACATATCTTGGAATGTTTTACAACCTAATGGGGAAGATGGAATAAATACAGAAACACATATAGTTTCTCAAACACTTTCTCTTTTTTCCTCCCAGTTTTTCTAAAGTGTGATTGACAAACAAAAATTCTATATATTTAAAGTATACAACATGCTTTGATACATATATATTATGAAATTATTATCACAATAAAGATAATTAACATATCCATCACCCCACATAGTTACCATTTGTGTGTACGTGTGGTGAGAACATTTAAGATCTAATTTGTTCTTTGATGGAAACGTACAAAGAGATTAATGCTGTTTTGATGCTTGCTCACACAACATCCTTCTGCAGCCCAAGGATCAAGGAATAATTTCAACTTTCAGGTCTTATTATTTAAGAAATACACTTTTTTATGGATTTCTCTGCCATGGATAGTGTTTCCTCTGATGGATCTGGACAAAGTAAATTGAAAACTTTTTGGAAAGGAGTCACCATTCTAGATGCCATTAAGAACATTTATGATTCCCATTCTGTAGGTTGTCTATTCACTCTAATGATAGTTTCCTTGGCTGAGCAGAACCTTTTAAATTTGATCAGATCCTATTTGTTTATTTTTGTTGCTGTGGTGATTGCTTTGGGGGTCTTCTTTAAGAATTCATTGCCTAGGCCAAAGACAGAAAGGGTTTTCCCAACATCTTCTTCTAGGATTCTTAAAGTTGCATGCCTTAGATTTAAGTCTATTATCCATCTTGAGTGGATTTTTGTGAGGGGTGAGAGGTAGGGATCCTGATTCACTCTTCTGCAGGTAGCTATCCAGTTTTCCCAGCACCATTTATTGAAGAGAGATTCTTTTCCCCAATGTATGTTTTTGTCTGCTTTATCAAAGATTAGGTTACCATATGCAGATGGTTTCATCTCTGAAATCTCAGACCTATTCCAAACATCGATGCTTCTGTTCTTGTGCCAGGATCAGACTGATTTAATTATTATTGCTTTATAGTACAGCTTGAAGTCAGGAAGGCTGATACTTCCCAGTTTGTCCTTTTTACTTAAGATTGCTTTGGCCATATGCGGTTTTTTCTGGTTCCATACAAAGAGAAGAATTATTTTTTCTAGATCTGTAAAGAATGATGGTGGTGCTTTGATGGGGAAAATATTTTCTCTCTACATTTCTGATAAAGGTCTGATAACAAGATTCTATCTAGAACTCAAAAGAATTAACAAGAAAAAATTAAACAACCGCATCAAGAAATGGGCAATGGAAATGAACAGAAACTTTTCCAAAGAAGACAGAATAATGGCCTGCAAATATATAAAAAAAAATGCTCAATATCTTTAATTAGAGAAATGCAAATCAAAACTACAATGAGGTATCACCTAATCCCAGTGAGATTGGCCTGTATCAAGAAATCCCAACACAACGAACGCTGTCGAGGATGTGGAGAGACAGGAACACTCTTGCACTGCTGGTGGGACTGCAAATCAATGCAACCTTTGTGGAAAAAAATTTGGAGATACCTCAAAGAGCTAAAAATAGAAATACCATTCGATCCAGCAATAGCATTATTAGGCATCTACCCAAAAGAGCAAGCATAAGACATTCTATGATAAATACATCTGCACCTGAATGTTTATGGCAGCACAATTCACTATTGCAAGGACATGGAAACAACCCAAGTACCTGTCAATTCATGAGTGGATAATTAAAATTTTGTATGTGTTTACAATGGAATATTACCAATTCAAAGAAACGACAGTGAAGTAGCACCACTTATATTATCCAGGATTCAGCTTAAGCCCATTATTCAAAGTGAGACAACACAAGATCAGAAAAATGGGCTCCATATATACTCGCCATCAAATTGGTACTGACTGATTATCACTATGGTGCTCAAAGAGTGGTGATGTGCACCAGGGATTCAGGGGTTGGGGGGGGTAGACCCACATCTGAGGGAGGTGGTGAACAGTGTGGAGGGGAAGGGCTACCTCTAACCCTTCCTAGGGAAAGGCAAAAATGTAAAATATAACCAAAATGTTAAAAAAAAAACATTTATTGGGTGTGAGGAGGAGGAGGGGATGGGTATATATACACATAATAAGTGTGATGTGCACTGTCTGGGGGTTGGACGTACTTAAAGCTCTGACTCGAGGGGGGAGGGAAGGCAAGAGCAATGTACATAACCTTAACATTTGTACCCCCATATTATGCTGAAATAAAAAAATTTAAAAAAGAACATTTGTGATTCATGGGAGGAGGTCAAAATATCAATATTAATAGGAATTTGGTAGAAGTTGATTCCAATCTTCACAATGACCTTGAGAGCTTCAAGACTTCAGTGGAAGAAGTAACTGCAAATGTAGTGAAAGCAGTAAGAGAACTAGAATTAGAAGTGGAGCCTAAAGATGTGACTGAATTGCTGCCATCTCATGATCAAACTTAAATGGATAAGGAGTTGCTTCTTATGGATGAGCAAAGAAAGTGATTTCTTGAGATGGAATCTACTCCTGGTGAAGATGCTGTGAACATTGTTGAAATGACAAAGGATTTAGAAGATTACATGAACTTAGTCAATAAAGCAGTGACAAGGTTTGAGAGAATTAAGTCCAATTTTAACAGAAGTTCTACTGTGGGTAAAATGCTATCAAACAGCATTGCATGCTACAGAGAAATCTTTCATTGAAGAAAGAGTCAATTGAAGAGATAACCTTTATTGTTGTCTTATTTTTTAAGAGATTACTACAACCACTCCAACTTTCAGCAACTACCAGCGTGATCAGTCAGCAGCCAGCAACATTAAAGAAAGATCCTCCACCAGCAAAAAATTACTACTCACTACAGGCTCAAGTGATTCTTTGTATATTTTAACAATAAAGTATTTTTAATCAAAAAATATCTAGTCTCTTAACAAATTTCAAGTATATAATACAGTATTATTAGCTATTGTCACTATGCTATACATTCGATCGCCAGAACTCATTCATCTTGCATAACCGACACTTGTACACTTTGAGCCATATCCCCCTGCCCCTCATTCTACTTTCCACTTCTTTGAGTTTGGGATTTTTAAATTCCACATATAAGTCAAATCATGAAGTATTTGTCATTCTGTACCTGGCTGATTTCACTTAGCATAATGTTCTCTAGGTTCTCCCATGTTGTTGCAAATGACAGGAGTGCCTTCATTTTTAAAGCAGAATAATATCCCATTATATATATTAAACACTTTCCAAATAATAAGTAAAAAATGTCATTTGAATGACTATATGCTTTATATATTTGTTCTATTTCCCTCATTAAATTTTAAAATATCCCAAAATATAAGTTGTTATTATGTTTGTATATAGATTGTTGGATTAAAAAAATAACACAAATTTGTAGGACTCATTTTCTAAATCTATGCAATCATTGCTATGAAACAGAAAGCCTTGTTATGGTTAACTAATTCGACATTAGCTTTTAATATTAATGATAGTGTTTCTCAGTGTATCTGTCATCAACCACTTTTTTCATAATAACCTGAGGCATTTTAAGAAGCACTGTGTCTGTGGATGAGGTTATTAAATCAAGTTGCCAGTTTTAAATAATTTAATATTAACAAAATTTTCATAATAAAAGTAGGTTGAATTTGCTCTTTCTTATTTCACAGGATAATATTAGATTTGTTTAGCCTCTTTATTTATGTATTTATTTATTTATTTTGGAATATTACAGAGGTACAAATGTTTAGGTTACATATATTGCCTTTGCCCCGCCCGAGTCAGAGCTGTGTGTCCATCCCTTAAATTGCAGTCATTATTGTCTAAACTATTTTAATATGAATACAGGTATAACCACATTTATGAACACTGGATAGGTTATAGTCCAAACTTTTTTATTTAAAATCTGGAAAAGATTTTTTTTTTAGAAAAAAGATTCACGGCTACCTCCTGGATGTTTTCAGCAATATAGGATCCTGGGCCTTTTGTCAAGCCAACTACATTAGCATCTCTAAGGGCGGGGCCTGGGAATATCTATTTTAGACAAACTAGTGATGTTTACTCATATTAAAATCAGATAAAAAGTCTAATTTCTTTGCTCTTGAGTACAGGACTGTGATTGGTTAGGGTCCTACAGTCCCAGTACTGAGGCAGTACTAGCTAGTACAATTCCTTCTGCACTGGATGGTTCTTTGCTGAGATGATGCAGTCACTGTCAATGTCAGAAAGTTCTGAGGCTCTGTGGGGTGCCCCACTAGCCCAAGCTCCCTTCTACCACATTCTCTGCAGGGCAGAATTTAGGAATGGGCATGCATTAGAAGAGATCACTACATAACAGCAGGCATGAAATTGATATCCTGAAACCAGAAGATTGAAAACTTTTATCTAAATTAACTAATTAACTCTGCATTAAACAGAAAAACTTTTTACGTTTCATTTTTGTCAATAACAGAGAAACTGAAAATCTTGCCTGAGTCAATCAATATCATCAAACTGAACGCCAGTGATTATCATTCGGTAGACATATGGACACGATGACCATATATCTCAGTTAGTCTGGTTCTGATATAAGCCTGATCTTATAGGTTAATGATTAGTGATCAGTTATAAACTGTATCACTGACAGCACTTTCTTTCACTTTCAATAGAGCCCTGGTCTCATGTAGTTATCTAGTCTATAGATACATCTCTATAGGAGATTGAGCAGAGTGTGACACATCCTTGAATTTGTGTGTATGTTCTTAAAGTCAAATGTCTGATCTGTTTGTTTCATGATAGCTAAATTTTCAGGAAAATATTTTCGTTAACTGATATTTCTGGTAATTTGAATCTAACTCTTTAAAATCTCCTTATGCTGCATGTTAAATGTACATATAGCCCTTTAATTTTAGACATTTTAAACATTAGAGTGAAAGTGAACCAGGAGCACTGTAGAACTGAGGTCACTCCAGGAACTGAGTTATAAAGGTGGGGTCCTATCGTTATTAGGACTAAAGTAATTTTGATTATAGTTAAACGTCTTTTGGAAAGAATTGAGTTGAAAAGTAGACGGCTTAAGCACTCTGAAAGCAGATGTTAGAAGACAGTCTGCCAACAAAAGACAGATAAAAAGACAAGCAAAATGATTTCACTTTATACCAGGAAAGACATTTGGCACTCTCTATTTAAAAGGCTCTTTGTGACCATTAATTAGTTAATCCTAACAACCTCCTGGTAGACTACATCAGCATTATTATCACTTGCTGCAGCAAAACTTGAAATACCATAAGATTAAGGAGCTTTAGCAAGAATCAAAAGCTAATGAATGGCACAGTATGAATTAGAACTGAGTCTCTGTTGGGCAATTCTATTTGAGTCCACCAGACCAGAGTCTCTGTAGTGTAGCCAACATACTGCTCTATGATTATAGAAGAACACCCTGAGGAATGCCCACGACTGATAAGAAAAGATCAGCTCAAAGCAACTTGAAAAGCTAAATGGAATGTGTAAGTCCATGAAGGCATGGAGATGCTATCTTTACCTCAGAACTTCATGGAGAGAAAGACATGGTTGAGTTTCCCCTGAAAGGAGACACATACTAAAGAAAATAAACAATTGGCCTTAGTGAAGGATTTGAAATCGTATCAACTTACAGCAACGGGTAATATAGAGGGGCAAAGGGACAAAGCTGTTTATGTTTTGAGCTGCATCTTTTCACAATAATTACAGCTGTGCATTGAAACAAATAGTTTGCAGGGATCGCCATCAGAAGAAGATGAAAAAAAATCACTGCAGTTTTCTTAAGCCCAGGTAAAATCTGAGAAGGAGTTGATAAACTTGAAGAAATCTCAGAATTAGGAAAGTATTTGCTCTCCTACTCATATTAAAAAGTAAACTTCCAGTCAATTCATGAAAGAAACACAATGACAAAATATTAAACAAATTGTAGAAAATAAGATTAGAGGATATAATTTTTCTAAAATATTCAAATAGTCTTGGTGTTTAGAAGTTCTCCTCTGACAGCCAACAAGTATTTTGGTGGTTGTTGTTGTTGTTGTTTTGCTTTATATTATCTTGGGATGGAGAGGTTTTACTTTTTGGAAAAAAGATGGACTCCTAACTTATTTTTACATTAAAACAAATACCAGTATATTACAAATATAAGTGAAAAAAAACAGTACTAGAAGAAAATACATGTGACTCTAAGTAATTTGGAGTTGAAAACATCTGTTGAAGCTTGTCATATAAATAGACACATATAGGAAAATGATTGATGTGCTCTGTATATAAATGTGAAAATACTGTAAATAAGTTAAAACAAATACTAATTTGGAGAAATATTTGTGGTATATTATTAATATCATTAATGGATTAACATTCTTTTTTTTTAGTTTCATGAGTAATCCCCATTTTTTTATTTTTCTTTTTATTGGATTAACATTCTTAATACAAAAAGAACTCCTACAAATGAATAAAATAGACAAAATGCATTACAATGTGAGCAAATAAATCACAAGAGGAAATACAATTAGGCAATAAAAAATGCCCGACTTCAGTAGCAATCAAAGAAAATTAAATTTAAAGATATGTAATATATGTAAATATAATACAAAAATAAAGTTGACAAGGAAGAAAATAGTAGTAATATCTAGTGTGAGCATGGATATAAATAAAAGATACACCCTAAAATTTACATTGCTAATTAGTAACAAGTGTATAGAGGGAAACATAGCAATATGTATCAAAAACTTTAAAAATATACATACTTTTTTTGTCACTGAGTTGTTTGAGCTCCTTATACGTTTTGGTTATTAATCCCTTGTCAGACGGATACATATTTTCTCCCATTCTGTAATATGTTTCTTCACTTTGTTGATTGTTTCCTTTGCTTTGCAGAAGCTTTATAGATTGATATAATCCCAATTGTCTATTTTTACCTTGATTTCCTATGCTTTGAGGTGTTACACAAAAAATCTTTGCCCAGACTAACGTCCTGAGTGTTTCCCCAACATTTTCTTCTAGTATTAGTAGTAATACTGATTATTAATAATATTAATAGTTTCATAGTTGCCAGTCTTAGATTTAAGTAATTAATCCATTTTGATTTTGTTTTGTGTATGATGAGAGATAGGAGTCTAATGTCATTTTTCTGCATATATTTATCCAGTTTCCCAGCACTATTTATTAAAACGACTATTCTTTCCCCATTTTAGATTTTTAGCACTTTATTGAAGATGAACTAGTTGTAAATTCATGAATTTATATCTATGTTCTCTATTCTGCTCTGTTGGTCTATGTGTCTGTTTGTATGCCAGTGCCATGCTGTTTTGATTACCATAACTTTGTAGTAAATTTTGAAACCAGGTAGTGTGATGTCTCCAGCTTTGTTATTTTTGCATAAGATTGCTTTGGCTATCCCATGTCTATTGTGGTTTCATCTGATTAAAAAATGGGCAAAAGATCTGAACAAATATTTCTCAAAAGAAGACAGACAAATGGTCAACAGGTATATGAAAAACTGCTCACATCACTTATCATCATAGAAATGCAAATCAAACCACAATGAAATATCATCGCAACCCTGTTAAAATGGTTTATATCAAAAAGACAGGCAATAACACATGCTGCTGAGGATGTGGAGAAAGGAGAAATCTTACACACTCTTTGTGGGAATGTAAGGAGTGTAAATTAGTAGAGCCACTCTAGAACAGTACAGAGATTCCTCAAAAACTAAAAATAGATTACCATATGATCCAGCCATTCCACTACTGGGTATTTATCCAAAAGAAAGGAAATCAATATATCAAAAGATATTTGTACTCCCATGTTTATTGCAGCACTATGCACAATAACCTACATATGGAATCAATCTAAGTGCCCATCAACAGATGAATTGATAAAGAAAATATATATACACAATGGAATATTATTCAGCCATAAAAATGTGAAACCCTGTCATTTGCAACAACGTGGTTGGAACTGGCATCCATTGTTAAGTGAAATAAGCCAAGCACAGAAAGACAAATATTACATGTTCTCACTAACATGTGGGAGCTAAAAAAGTGGATCTCATGAAGACAGAGAATAGATTGGTGGCTACTGGAGGCCAGGAAGGGGACAGGATAGGAAAGAAGAACAGGAAAAAAGGAATATAGATGTATTTATTAACACTGAACTATGCATTTAAAAATGGTGAAAATGACAAATTATATATGTATATTTTACTTTAATAAAATAAATAAAACAAAAATATCATATATATATACACACACACGCACACACATACATATTCACACACACATATGCCTTTTGGCACAGATACGCTATTCAAAGAAATTTATCTTGAAGGAAAAATAATCAAAGGAAGATGTAAGTACAAAGATGTTTAACAAAGCAATGTTTACAATATCCCAGAAAATGAGAACATTAGGAAATTTATCGAGTAAATTATTAAACACTGCATAAGGAAATGCTATTAATATACAGCAATTAAAGAGAACAAAAAAGAAGAGCAACAGAATACAATCCTATGGGCAAGATTATAGTATTAACAGTTCTACAAAAGGGGCTGGGCCAATTTCCAAAAAGCCCTATAAATTGCCAGAATCTTTGGGGATATGACAACCTTCATGCTGTTTTGTCCTTCCACACCAAGAGAAATAATTGGTGGCTATTTCGAGGCAAGATGCTCTGGGAAGAGCTTAAAGCTGCTTTTTTGTGATATCCCATCCTTACTTCTTTGACTTCCTCAAGGGTGCAAGACAAGATAATCCTGCAAATATTCATCTAAGAAGTACTGGTAAGCCAATTTATCTTAGGGAATGACAATCATCTCTATTGGAGGAAAAGCACGTAAAACTTGTATTCAGTAGGTGACAACAGATATAATTGTGCTCTTATAAAGTGGAAATTAAGAGTCTTGCTCTAAAGTAGTAAATTGTGTAGGCATCTTTCCATTTTGTATTATACATACACTTCAATCCTAAACATATCTTCTTTAGATTAAGGAAAAATGCAAAATTTCCACTACTACGTTTATTTACCTAAAAGAGACATTCGATGTGACAGTATAATTTTTTTTTTGAGACAGAGTCTCACTTTGTTGCCCAGGCTAGAGAGAGTGCTGTGGTGTTAACCTAGCTCACAGCAACCTCAAACTCCTGGGCTCAAGCGATCCTACTGCCTCAGCCTCCTGAGTAGCTGGGACTACAGGCATGTGCCACCATACTTGGCTGATTTTTTTCTATATGTGTTAGTTGGCCAATTAATTTCTTTCTATTTTTTTAGAGATGAGGGTCTCGCTCTTGCTCAGGCTGGTTTCGAACTCATGAACTCGAGCAATCCGCCTACCTCGGCCTCCCAGAGTGCTAGGATTACAGGTGTGAGCTACCGCGCCCAGTCATTGACAGTATAACTTTATACTGTCCACATCATTATGAATCTCTGGGATCCATAATCTGAGTTTTTAAAAATTTTTTATTTTATTTGTATAAATTTATGGGGTACAATTGTGGTTTTGTTACATGGACAGATTGCATAGTGGTGAAGTCAGGGCTTTTAGTGTATCCATGAGCAGAATAACATAACATTGTACCCATTAAGTAATTTCTTATCATCAACCCCCTTCCACTTTTCTACCCTTCAGAGTCTTTGATAGCTATTTTTTTTAATTATTTTTTTTTTATTTCGGCATATGATGGGGATACAGATTTTAAGGTTTCAATAACTGCCCTTTCCCCCCCTCCCCTATTATTCCACTCTCTATGACCATATGTACACATTATTTAGTTCCCACTTTATAAGTGAGAACATGTGGAATTTTTCTTTCTGTGTCTGGGTTGTTTTACCTAAGATGATGGCCTCTAGAACCATCTATGTTACTGCAAGAGACATGATTTCAATCTTTTTTTATAACCGAGTAGAGTTCCATGGGTGTGTCTGTGTGTGTGTGTTAATACATACATACCTCATTTTCTTTATCTAATCATCTGTTGACGGACACCACTCAGGTTGATTGTGTGACTTCACTATTGTGAAAAGTGCTGCGATAAACACATGGGTAAAGATATCTTTTTGATACAATGATTCTTTTCCTTTAGGTAAATACCCAGTAGTGGGATTGCTGGATTGAATGGTAGTTCTACTTTTAGTTCTCTGAGATATCTCCATACAGTTTTTCATAGAGGTTGTAGTAATTTACATTTCCACCAAGAGTGCATAAGCATCCCCTTTTCTCTAAATCCATCCCAACATTTACCGTTCTTTGTCTTTTTAATAATAGTCATTCTCAATGATGCAGGATGATATCTCATTGTGGTTTTAATTTTTATTTATTAATGAGTTTTTGTGACCTAATGCAGCTTCTCTTATTCAGAGAGAGAATTTTGAAATGGACGGAATGGATTTACATAGAACTGTTGCTCTTAAACTTTAACATGCATTAGAATCACCTAGAGGACTTGTTATAACACTTATTTGTGGGGTTTAGCCCCCAGAGTTTCTTACTCAGGCCTGGGGTATGGCTTGAATTTGCATTTTTAACCAATTTTCAGGTGATGTTAATACTGCTGATCTGGGGACCACACTTTAAGAACTATTGACTTAGAGAAATGAGCAACAGAGTAAGAACTCCTATATTCTGCCTAATATTTCTACTGACATGTATATAAGATTTTTAAGGCAGACATTCTGAAAATAAATTTTCCTTACAAGCTACACAAATACAAATCTATTGATTTATGATATGGTAATAGAAATGTAATATGATAATACAGGTATGAATTAACTTCCTTATATAGTTTTTGCAGATTTTATGCTTTAAATTGATGAAGACATGAATTTCAAAGTTTAGAATAGAATGAAGTAATTTATTTAACTGATAATTGTAATGAAGCCAACTGATCTTTCAGTTCAAAATTATTAAATATTTTTATGAAATTAACTGGTGGATGGTACAAATGAGAGTAATGAAATATCTTTTGTTACTTCTTATGCCATTATTTGAAAATTCTTAAGATTAAAAACACTTATATTATTAAACTGTACACTAAATAGGGGGTGCTGATGAAGAGGCAGGGCATGTGCTGGATCCAGCCAGTGATGGGCAGTGTGTTTTCTATAAATATATTTCATGACTGTGTAAATGGAGGCTCAGGGAGTTCACAGAATTTGCATAGATGGCACAGCCAGAAAGGTGGAATATGTTGCTCCCGGAGAACACTGGATGTACTTCCGGCACCGGAATGGCTGCCATCATTTCTTTTAACTTCTAGAATTAACCGTTCAGATACTACTGCAAACAATTTCATATTTGAAGCTTAATAAGCTTCTAGTATTTCCACATCTTTGTCAGTATTGTGGATAACGGTTACTGATTACCCATACACTGAGATTACACTGAGTTAGGCTAGGAAAGTCTCAACATTTTCAAAGGTCAGATTTCTATAATGCCTTTCCTTACAGGAATAAGAAAATGTTTTGAAGTGAAAAAGCAGAGCTCAAACACTAAGGGAAAACATGAGAATGCTCAAGGAAAGGAGAAGTCCAGATAAGGCTCCTATGTTACTGTGGGAGCGAGCAAGGGGCTCGTGTTATTCGGTGATGGACCAGAGTGCAATGGGTTCTCATTCTCCCTCAGGTAAGTCAGTTGCATGTGTATGTGCCCATACCTGTGTGCATGTGTGTGCATATGGGCACATGTGTGAGGTGGGGAGGCAATTGGCCACAAGCAATTGTGGCACAATTTGAATCTCCAAAGTGTCATGAACATAATCATTATAGATTTCTTTGTAGATATAACTATACAACACTAATGACTATTACCACTTTTCTTCCTCATGACCAGTGAGATCAAACCAGTGACTTGGTGCTTTTATCTATTTATTCCTAAAAATTCCCAGGTTTCCCATTTTCACATTTTCATAACAACAAAAACCTGCTCATTATACAATTCCTAACTGCTTTTACTTGATTATCCTTCACTCCTTTACCCATAGGATCAGACACTTAATTGTGTCACATGCCTGGAACTGATCCCTCCTTGTTTTATTTCAGGGATCATTTCTCTCATTATTCATTAAGTCTAGAAGTCTAATGTAGGAAGAAACCCTTTTTTCTCCTACAGATTTCCTACAGGAGGGATTTTGACACTCCTCTCGCCTTTCTCTGCCTCTTCATTCACTCTGCTTCTGCTTGAGTTATCCAGAGCCATGTTTCTGTCTGGAAATATCTGGACCAGCTCAGCTGTGTTCTATTTGTGTTCCTCTAGGGAGCAAGTTGCCTGCAGTGAGTGGCAGTTTTGCTGTTTCTCTAGGGAGAAATGGCTCTTTTCAAGGCAAGCTTGCTTCCCCAGTCTTGTGCTGCCTTGACTAGGTGGTTAAATCTAAAGAATTTTGGAGCTCAACATTAGCAAGCTCTCTTGTTTACAGTCCTAATGTGAAGTCTTTGAACCTGAATAAGGAAGAAAGATTCTTTTAGATGTATCCACTGCAGATCACAATACCAAGTATAAATTGCATCCTAATCTTCTATCCCTTGCATGGATTTTACATTATTCCTAAATCCCTCTTTATCTTTCCATCATGCTGTCTTTTCCTTTCAGTGGCAACTCTGTACCTAAACCATGCCTCATCAACCTCACCAAACTGTTATGCCTGATTCCTTGACTTAGTTATTGACTCTAGTGAAAAACGAGTGTTTAATATTTAATGCAAATGGAAGAGACATTAGTAAAAACAAGACAAAAAATAAAATAAAAAATTAATCAAGATGATAAGGATGCCATTTCAAATTACTAATAAAAATATTTCAATTAGTCAACTAATGGATTGGGACACCTGAGTAGACATCTGAAATAATAAGTTAGATCTCCATATTACGCTTTATGCAAAATAAATGCCAGATAGATTATAAAATTAAAATAACAACAATAAATTAAATAATATATAATAAAAATAAATAAAGATAATAAAACATTAAAAAGTCTAGCAAGAAATGAGAAATGTATAATACTGAATTGGGAAAAAATCCTAATATGGCACAAAGCTCAAAAGCCATAAAGGGAAAGAGTTTGTAAATTTAATTATAACTTGTGCACCACTTGATTGATAGTAATTGGGTAGTATTTGTCAAAAATGACAGATACATACCTTCTCTTTTTCACCGGCAATTCTTGTCCTAGTATTCTTTCTAGAAATACACCGGCAGGTGTAAAAACAATACATTTAGAAGAACATTCATTTTAGCATGGTTTATTAATATGAAATATTAGAGAGTGTAACTGTCCTTCAAGAAAGGACTGATTCATTTGTGGTATGTAATAGGAGATTAATACAGTAGTTTCAAAAATAAAGCAGCTTGGTGTTTATCAATGATTGATTTATATAGGCTGATTCACAAGATAACTTGTGAATTAGGAAAAAGTCAGGTGAGAACAGTAGGTACAGTAGCTTACCTCTTATGTAAAAAAGAAAGATGAAGATGGAAACAAAGATATACACACACACATACACACACACATCTTGTTGCTCTGTATCAATATACAAGAAATCAGTGACTGTGGTTTACCTAGTGAGAGGATAGCAAACCAAGAAACGAACAAGAGTGATATTTTTCATCAAATAATTTTTGGAACTTTCAGTTTTGCATCATGTACATGTGTTCCTTGTCATCTCCACCATTCCTCCCCTACTCTCACCTCTGCAGCCACCCTGGCTCCTTTCTGTCGATTTCACACACCAAGCAGGCTCCCATTGAGGACCTTTGCACTTGCTGGTTCCTCTGCATGACTGACTCATTGCCCTCAGGTCTCTGGCCAAAGATAACCTTCTCAGAGGGGCCTTTCTGAACCACACCCCTATCACTCTCTAGGCATCTTATCATAACTTTGGTCACAGTTTTTTATCACTTGACATATTTTTTTCCTTATCTGTCTCTCTTCAAAGTAATCTGCATAAGAGTAGGAAATTCATCTGTATTGTTCATTGCTATATCTCCAGTATCTAGAATGGTGCTTGGCTCTAAGTGGAAACTCAGTGCCTCAACTAATAAGTGCATATATGATAATATAAAATATATGTTCAGTGAATATTATAGTATCATCCATTCACTTATTGAAATGTACTATTAGAAAGAACCTCTCTCGGGCAGACATCAAGGGGAACATCTGTGAATTGAACATATGTATATTAAGGTAAATGAACAACATTTGATTGATGAGCATTCAATAAATAATTATAAGTGTAACTGCTAAATTTTAGCTATGGTTTACAAAGAGATTGCTACTGTAGCATCTGATCCTCACAACTATACAGACAAGTATGATTAATGCTGCTTTTTATAGATGAGGAAATCTTGCCAGAGGGTTAATGTTACTTGCCCTTGCTCAAACAGAACTTATGTTGCAGAATAATGGCAGGTGAGATTTATTGTGCTTTCAAGATGTGCCCAACTGTGTATAAGTGCTTTTCAGGAATCATGTCAATGAATCCCACAAGAACACTGAGAAACCTACTATCCTCATATTGTGGATGGAAGTTGAGATTTAGGCTAAGTTACAGAGCTAGCTAAATTAGGATTCAGAAGTAGGCAGACTGACCATCAAATATGACCCCACTGCCTCCCCTGGGCCTCAGCCACTCTCTGCTTTGCTCTTGCATTTGTGCTGTCACCAGTACAGATGCTTCCTGGTAGGCAAACTACATTCTGTCCGAGGTGTTCAGGATGCACACTTGAGTAGTATGCAGAGATATCCTACTCAACACATTAGATAGAATTACAAAAAAAAAAAAAAAAACCTGCATTGCCAGAAGCTCTTAAGTAAAATATTAAAAATACCACCATTCAACATTTCAGATTATTTCTCATAAACAGATTTTTCAACTGTGTACAGTACTCAAGGTTCCACAAAACCATCATGTATTCAAACATTTCATGTGAGAGAATTGCTGTTGCTGTGAGTACATTTTTAAAACCTCTTACCTTTGGCACTCACTGTCTCTCTCTCTCTTTTTTTTTTTTTTACATTTGGAAACCAGTTACTAAGCAATTTAGTATTATTCTGAATGATTTCTTCATATATTGAACAATTCTCATGGATCTATAAACCAAACTATTCCAAAGCCATGCCATAATAAATAGTGCCTCATTACAGTCAGATAGTATAAATACTATCATTTCTTGAATTTGCGCATGGCTTTGTTCTTTTACAGTGCTGAAAAGATGGGTGGGAGGATTGGATTTGATGTAGTATATTAATGAGATTTTCTAAACCGCAATTACTCCCATGCATAGTTTTATTTTTTGTAAAGGTGATAAATTACTAAACATATGCCGTGTGACTCGAAGTTGTTTGGTGAAGAGGAGGAGATTGATGAGCCCAGATGGACCCTTTCACTGAAGACAGAAGCCCAAGATGGTTCAAATTTTAATTAGGTCTGCAATAAGATGTATGTAAGGAAGAGGTAGATATAAGAATTTTCTCAAAATCATTCATTCCTTCACCAATATGTGTTGTGTGCCTATGTGTGCTAGGTCGTGTATTAGAAACTATACATTCAATAAGAAAACAGTTCTGGCCCTCAAAAAACTTATATTCTGTTGTAGTCAGGGCTTTCTAAATATTGATATTTACCTTAATGAAGTTTCTATAAATTCTAAGTCATTTTCTGATTATATCACATTAACCAATTACCAAGATCATTGACAAAGATCACAATAAGTAAATATATAGAGATTCTAAAGTCTTTAAAGAACATTATTGTTGAAGCATGAGCAGCTGATGTAGAGGGAGTATAAATAAGCTGTAATAAGCTGCAATAAGCTGTTTACTTTTTAATTATTAAAGTTAGTTTATTTCCCTGATTCTTAAAACTTGTCTTTCTGAAAATATAATTTGGTATTAATCCTCAAATCCTACATGGGAAACTTATGAAAATGAAGACTCATTTCAAAAGAAATCATAACCTCATAAAGTAGGTGGTATGTCATATATGGAGATCTAAAAACAGTGTCTATGAGAATTTTAGACATTGGCTATGAATAAAAAGGATCTTTACTAAATGGCAATGAGGGTATTTTCTGTATTTCAGGAAGGCTGGCAATGCTAATTCATAAATTATTATTATTATCTTTAGAGACAGGGTATCACTCTGTCACCCAAATTGGAGTACAGTGGAATGATCAAAACTCACTACAGCCTGAAACTCTTGGGCTCAAGTGAGACTCCCATCTCAGCCTCCTGAGTAACTAGAACTATAGGCATGCACCACCAGGACAAGCTAATTTTTTTTATTTTTTTGTAGAGACAGAATCTCTTTCTGTTTCTTGAGCTGGTCTTGAACTCCTGACCTCAAGCAGTCCTTCTTTGGCCTCCCAAAGTGCTGAGATTACAGGTGTGAGCCACTAGGCCCAGTGTATAAGCCTATAAACTTTTTATATATAAGAGTCAAACTATAATAGCAAAAGAATAGTTGATTTGATTGAATAGGTAAACAAAGAAAAGGTAGCTCAACATTAAAAGAAACATCTATCCAGCATTATTCATGGGGAGAGGCTGGTAAACAAAATTAAAGATCACCCATATTGTTTTTGTCTTTGTCAATGATTTTTATTCTCCCTGTTTTGATAAAGGTCAACCCTTCTGCCTTTTTGTTTAATCTCCTCCTCCAAAGCAAAGAAGATGTCATTATTTCCTGAAATTAAAATAAAATAAAAGCCATCAGAAATCAGCACATTTATTTGTATCTACAAATATCCTTTCCTATTTCAGATCTTTTATATTGAAGAAAATCCCAGTAATAAAAATAATGGATAACAAGAATTAAGTGAATATTAGGTTCCAGATTGTGCTAAATGCCTTATAAGTATTATGTTAAAAAATCTGTTATTAACCCCATTTTCAAATAGTAAGATCAACACACAAGAAGTAAAGTAACTTGCCCAAAGTCACATAGCTGATAAATGGCAGAGCAGGAAGGGGAATCCAGATGAATGTGACTCCAGTCCTGAAGTCTGTTGTGAGCCTGTCCTGTATCTTCCACCAGTTCTAGGTCCCACACCATCCTCCTTCTCCAGGAACTTTGAGCTGGGATTATCCCATCAGATTCTGAGTACTCCATCTTTCCCTCTCCATATCTCTTTTACATTCACAGGCAAGTATGTATTTTAGGAGATGAGAGGAATGAAGGCATGAGATGAAAATAGTGTGTATATCACAACCACACCCATTGCAGTCTTATTGATGACATGTGTCATTTAATCCTCTTTACAAGTAGTGACCCAAATTATGATGTTCTTCCTCAGAACTGAAAAATCACCTATATTCTGCTAAATCAGAATAAGTGGTGGTATAACCCATGCTCTTCCCATACATAAATGTTTACATAAATTTGTAATACTTGAGAATTTTTACTGAGATATTCAGAATTGTTATGAGAAATATCTCCATATGTGTACTTAGATGCCTGAACAAACTTGGATTTGAAGAAAAAGATAGAGATGTTCTTCCAGCTTGCTCCCAATGAAAGTATTCACTTTTTTATTTCAAATTGTTATGGGAATACAAATGTGTTTGGTTATATGGATCACATGTGTTATGCTTGAGTAAGGTTATAAGTGTACACATCACCCAGATAGCATTCACTGTACCCATTAGGTAGGTTTTTGTGCATCCCTTCCTCCCGCCTTCCTTCTGCTTGATTTCCACTGAGTTTTACTTCCCTTTGTACACATGTGCTCATCAGTTAGTTCCAATTTAATAGTGAGTACATGTGGTGTTTATTTTTCCATTCTTTAGATACTTCACTTAGGATAATGATCTCCGGTTCTATCCAAATTGTTGCAAAAGGCTTTAATCCATCCTTCTTTGTGGCTGAGTAGTATTCCATTGTATACATAGACAACATTTTATTCATCCACTCATGAATTGATGGTCCCTTGGTTGATTCCACATCTTTGCAATTGTGAATTGTGCTGCAAAAGACATTCAAATACACATGTCCTTTTGTTAAAATTACTTCTTTTCCTTTGGGTAAATACCCAGTAGCAGGATTACTGGATCAAATGATAGGTCTACATTTAGTTCTTTGAAGAATCTCCATGTTGTTTCCATATAGGTTCTAGTAATTAGGAATTGCACCAACAGTATATAAGCATTCTTTTCAGCATGTATGCCAACATCTATTGTTTTAAGACTTTTTAATAAAAGTCATTCTAACTGGGTTAAGGTGATATCCCATTATGGTTTTAATTTGCATCACAGTGATGATTAGTGATGTTTATGTTTATTGCCCCTTTGCCTATCTTATTTTGAAAAGCTCGGTTCATGTCTTTTGCCCACTTTTTAATAGGGTTTTTTGTTTTTTTTGTTTCTTATTTGTTTGAGTTCTTTGTAGATTCTGGATATTATCAGATGCATAGCTTGCGAATATTTTCTCACATTGTATAGATTGTATATTTGTTCCGTTAATTATTTCCTTTGCTGTGCAGAAGCAATTTGATCAAATTTTCAGTTTGATCAAGTCCCATTTATTTATTTTTGTTGTTGCTGTGATTATCATTGGAGTCTTCTTCATAAATTCTTTGCCTAGGCTGATACCTAGAAGAGTTTTTCCAACATTTTCTTCTAGCATTCTTATCATTTCATGCCTTAGATTCAAGTCTTTAATCCATCTTGCATTAATTTTTGTGAGTAGTGAGAGATGTGGATTCTGTTTCATTCTTTTGCATGTGGCTATCCAATTGTCCCATTTATTGAATAGGGCATCTTTTCCCCAGTGAATATTATTGTCTGTTTTGTCAATGATCAGTTGGTTCTATTTGGATAATTTTATATCTGAGTTCTTTGTTCTGTTCCATTGGTCTATGTCTCTGTGTTTGTGCCAATGCAATGTTGTTTTGATTATTATAGCCTTGTACTATAGTTTGATGTCTGATAATGTCATGCCTCCAGATTTGTTCTTTCTGTTTAAGATTGCTTTGGCTATTGGGGCTCTTTTGTGTTTCCAAAAGAATTGTAGAATTACTTTTTCTAGATGTGTGAAATATGATGTTATTTTATAGAGATTGCATTGAATCTGTAAATCCCTTGGGTAATATGGACATTAAGGGCAATTTTAACAATGTTGATTCTACTGATCCATGAGCATGACATGTTTTTCCTTTGTTTGTGTCATCTGTGATTACTTTCTTACATGTTTTGTTCTCTTTGTAGAATCTTTCACTTTCTTGGTTAAGTATATTCCTAGGTATTTTATTTTCTTTGTGGCTATTGTGAATGTTATTGAGTTTTGATTTGACTCTCAGTTTGACTGTTATTGGACTATGTCACTGATTTGTGTACATTGATTTGGTAACCTGAGACTTTGCTGAATTTATTTATCAATTCCAGGAGTCTCTTGGTGGAGTCTTTGGGGTTGTCTAGATATAAGATCAGATTGTCAGAAAAATTCAATAGTTTTACCTACTCTTTCCCAATTTGGACACTCTTTATTTCTTTCTCTTGCCTGATTGCTCTCTCTAGAACTTCCAGCATGATATTGAATACCAGTAGTGACAGTGGGAACCCTCATCTTGTTCCACTTGTTAGTGAGAATGCTTTCAACTTTTCCCCATATGGTACGATGTTTGTTGGCTGTGGGTTTGTCATATATGGCTTTTATAATTTTGAGTTATGTTACTTCTATGCCTATTTTTAAGGTATTTATTATGAAAGGTGCTGAATTTTACTAAATGCTTTTTCTGCATATATTGAGATCATCATATGATCTTTGTTTTTGCTTCTGCTTTTGTGGTGAATCACATTTTTTATTTACATATGTTGAGCCATTCTTGCATCCCTGGGACAAAGCCCACTTGGTCATGATGCATTATTTTTTTGATATACTGTTGAATTTGGTTTGCTAATATTTTATTGAGCATTTTTTCATCTATATTCACAAGGAATATTAATCTGTAGTTCTCTTTTTATTTATTTGTTTGTTATTTCCTGGCTTTGGTATCAAGGTGATACTGGCTTCATAGAATGGGGTGAGTGGGGAGATTCCCTCTTTCTCAATATTATGGAATAATTTTTGCAGTATGGGTACCAGCTCTTCTTTGTATATCTGGTAAAATTCAGTAGTGAATCCATGAGGCCCAGAGTTTATTTTTTGTTGTTGGAAGATTTTTTATTGCTGCTTTTATTTCACTGTTATTGGCCTTTGCAGGAGTTCTATTTCTTCTTGATTCAGTCTTGGGAAGTTGCATATTTCTAGGAATTTGTCCATTTCCTCTACATTTTCTAATTCATGTGCATAGCAAGAGGTCTATAAATTTTGTTTATCTTTTCAAAGCACAAACTTTTTATTTCATTGGTCCTTTGTATTATCTTTTCATTTCCCATTTCATTTAGCTCTATTCTGACCTTAGTTATTTCTTGTCTTCTGCTGGTTTGGGGTTTGGTTTGCTCTTCCTTTTCTAGTTCCTTGAGGCATATCATTAGATTGTTGATTTGTGATCCTTCTGTCTTTTTTAGTGTAGGCATTCAAGGCTATCGATTTTCTCCTTAGGACTGCTTTTGCTAAATCCCAGGGATTTTGATAGCTGTGTCCCTCTTGTCATTCAGTTTGAGGAATCATTGATTTTCATTTTAATTTCATTATTGACCCAATAATCATTCAGCAATAGGTTGTTCAATTTCCATGATTTTCTGTAGAATGAAGTGTTTCTCTTAGAGTTTATATCTAGTTTTATTCCACTGTGGTCTGAGAAGATAGTGGGATATATATATATATATATATATATATATATATATATATATATGATTTGTTCTGTAAATGTTTGTTAGACCAATTTGCTATAGTGTGCCATTTAAGTCCAGTGTTTTCAGTGTTTTTATGTATTTATTTTTTGCTTGGGTGATCTGTCCAGTTCTGTCAGTGGGTTGTTGAAGTCCCTGGCAATTATGACACTGTGATTTATTTCTTTGCTTAGATCTAGTATGGTTTGCATTAT
The DNA here is from genome assembly GCA_008750895.1 of Mirza zaza. Taxonomy (NCBI): domain Eukaryota; kingdom Metazoa; phylum Chordata; class Mammalia; order Primates; family Cheirogaleidae; genus Mirza; species Mirza zaza. The sequence goes on from VSMD01118865.1 coordinate 47,394, forward strand.
GAATCTAAGCACTCCCATGTTAAGTGCATAAATGTTTAGGATTGTTATGTCTTCTTGTTGAATTGCTCCCTTTACCATTGTGTAATGACCATCCTTGTCTTCCTTTACTATTGTTGATTTAAAGTCAATTTCATCTGACACAAGAGTGGCTATACCTATTTTCTGTTGGTTTCCATTTACATAGAATATATTTTTCCATCCCTTCGGCTTGAGTCTGTATGAGTCCTTGTGGGTTAGATGTGTTTGGTGGAGACAGCAGATACTTAGGTTGTATTTTTTCATACCTTCAGCCAACATGTGTTTCTTGAGTGGGGCATTCAAACTGTTCACATTGATTGATAGAATTGATATATGAGATGTTGTTCTGTTCATCCTATTGTCTAGTACCTTATTGTTTTGTTTAGAGCTTGTGCTATTTTTTAATGAGCTCTGAGCTTTAGCTCTTGGGTGACTTAATTGGTTGGTGTCTATTGTTCTGATCCATGTGTAATGCAGTTATGGGTATTTCTTGCAGGGCAGGTCTGGTCTTGACAGATTCCCTCAGTGGTGATTGTTTGTCTGAAAAAGTCTTTATTTCTCCTTCATATATGGAACTTAGTTTTGCAGGATACAAAATTCTAGGATGGCAGTTTAAGAAGATTGAAGATGGGACACCAATCCTTTCCTGTTTGTAAAAGTTCAGTTAGTAAGTGTGCAGTTAGCTTGATAGGTTTTTCTTTGTAAGTTACTTGATGTTTTCAACTCATGGCTTACAGGAGTTCCTCTTTCATGTTGATTTGGGCAGTCTGATGATTATGTGTCTGGTGATTGACTCTTTGCAATCAGTGTTCCAGGTGTCTGTCGAGATTCTTGTACATGGATGTCTAAATCTCTTGCAAGACATGGTAAGTTTTCTCCAATTATTCCCTCAAGTAGGTTTTCTAGCCCTTGTGCATTTTTTTCTTCACCCTCAAGGATACCTATTATTTTTATATTTGGCTGTTCTACACTATCCCATATTTCTTATAGGCTTTATTCATTCCCCTTGATTTTCTGTTCTTTATTTTTGACTATTTTAATTAGAAAGAATTGTCTTCAAGCTTTGAGATTCTTTCTTCTCCCTGATCTAGTCTATTCTTAAAACTTTCCTCTGTGTTTTATATTTCCTTAGTTAAATTTTTTCTTTCCTGAAGTTGTATTTGTCTTTTTTATTTTTTAATGTGCTGATCTCTTTAGTGAATTTTTCATTCATTTCCTGAAATCTTTTTCTGGCTCCTTTGAGTTGGTTTTCCATTTTCTCTTGGATTTCATCAAGCTTCCTTACAATCCATATTTGTAATTCTTTATCTGTTACTTCAATATTTTCATTTTAGTTAGTATCCATTGTTAGAGAGCTGATGTTTCCTTTTGGGGATGTCCTTCTGCTCTGATTTTTCATACTTTTGGAAAAAGTATGTGGCATTTTTTGGATAGTTATTTTGATCGGCTTTAGATCAATGTAATTTAATTAGTTCTGGGTGTTTAGAGCTACACATATCCAAAGTTGTTTCTCAGCATCATAAAATATAATTTCAAAAACTGCCTTATTACAAAATCAGATAAGGATAGAAAGAAATAGTGCTAAAGGAAAAGCAAAAGATTTTGAATGAATGTATTGACATAAAGCATGCATATATTGTGTTGTTTTTCACTACTATACAGGTATTTATCCCCATTATGGCACTATCAGTGATAGTGGTATTTAATGCTTTAGCATAGTTCTTCGCTGCTTATAGGTTTGTCTTGTATATTACTTTATTTATAAAATGATGTATATTCTGTTCTTTATTGCTAATTTGCATTTTAATTGGTATTCCTAGTGATATTGCTTTTGCCCTTAAAAGCATTGTTTTCTCTTTAGATTATTGAGCTTTTATGAGAAGAATTGAATTTGTCCCATTACTCAGAAAGATGGTTATAAATTAGGGAAAACTGCAAAATAAAAGGACATAGATTCTCAGCAATACACACACACACACACACATATATAAAAAATGCCAGTTCTAAGACCTATTTTATGCTGGATGCTAGTTGGCTAAGAAAAGTACAATAGAAATAGCTTTACAAATAATTATTTTAGCTTTGAAGAATGCCAGTAATGAGACTGAGTGTAATGAAGAAGCCATGGCAGCAACAGTGCTAGATGCAAGATTAGAACAGATAGAAGTTGTTTTAGAAGAGAAAAAAGACAGTAAAGCTTTGTATGGAAAAGGGATATTTCCGAAGAGAGTCATATTTACAAAATAAACTGTTTTAAAATGCCTGCAAAAATATAAATGGATGTGAAGTGTGATACAAAAAGATGAGTCAAGGAAAATTCTAAGATTTTATGTTCATTGACAAATGAATTGATTAAACAAAATGTGGTATACACACAACAGAATATTTTTTGAGAAGGAAATCCTATCACATGCTACAACATGGATGTAGTTAATTAAGCTAGTTATAAAAATGAATGTTATGTGAATTAAGCCAGTTATAAAAAGACACATGCCATATGAATCTACTTTTATGTATATGAAGCAATCAAGTTCATAAAAATAGAAAGTAGAATGATGGTTACAAGGACCTGGAAAGCGGAGAAAAAGAGGAGTTTTTTAGTAAGCATCAAGTTTCAGTTTTAGAAGATGAAAAATGTTCTGGAGATCTGTTCCACAGCAATGTGAATATACTGAAAATCACTGAACTGTACACTTAAAAATGATTAACATGGCAAATTTTATCCTACATATCTTTTACTACACATAGTAAAAAGAAAACCCAAAGTCCTTACTTTATCCACAAGGCCCAGTGCTACCAATGTGATATCCTTTCTTTCCAGTTTATCCCTTGCATACTCAATAATAACCACTCTGGCATTTTTGCTACTCTTCACATATACTTGGCACATTCCTGCACTGGGGCCTTTGCACTGGGTGCTCTTTTCTCCCCAGTGTGTTTGTTTTCGTTGTTTCCTACTTCAAGTACTCGTCAAATATTACCTCCTTAGAAAGTCCTTTCATGATCACTTTCTATGCAATCCAAATTATTTTCTATCTCCTTATGCTGGTTTGTTTTCCTCTGTGGCATCTGCTGGAAACTGATATACATATTTATTTTTTTATTTTCTGTTTTTCCCCATTAGAATGTAAATATCATTAAAGTAAGGGCTTTGTTTGTCTCATTGATTATTCATTGCTTTAGGCTCAAGTTCTGTGGTAGTGCCTGGTTTATGTTCACTATGAGAGGTTACTTCAAATAATCCTACCTTCTGCCTCCTATCCTCCAACACCCCTATGAAGAGGAAGGGGAAAAACCTTTCGATTCTAAAATAGAAAATAAGATTTAACCTTGAGAAGGTTATGAAGTATAACTTATATTTACAAGAAGTAGTATGTTAGGAGATTATGTCTGAACACAGGTTTTGATGGAAATATGAGACTTGTACTTAACATTCTATATGTGTGTGTAGTGTAGTATATATATTTATATATAATAAAGAAGGATTAGTTTGGGAACAAAAGACATGTTGGGGTGTTTTGGTTTTTTCATAATTTCTAATAATTTTTCTTATGCAAAAACCTATCCTGAAAGCCTAATTTTGTTCATAATATTCATTGTGACATTAGCATATGCATTATAATAATCTTTTAAATCCAAGAATATATGTAATTCAAAATCGAATGATTTTGCTTTTGCTTTTGGACTCAAGTAGGTTGAATACACTCTACAAACCTCTTTCATGCTTCTAGTTCTTAGCTCTAGACATAATACCCTCCACAGATGGTGGATGTCATTTGATCCTGGCCCTTTCTAACAAATTCACATATGTCAGCAAATGAGCCTAAAACAACTCCAGGTTTCAAATGCAAAACATTTGTAAATTGCACTGATTCATAATCAGAACAACATAATAAACTACAATCTAGTCACTCCCAGCAGGCCTTATTCAGCAGAAAAAAAGACATAGAATGGAAGCCAAGAGAGGATGTTGAACTTGGCTCTTCCACTACTCGGCTTTGGGTATTCAATTACTAGCCTGTGGAAAGTACTGGAATGACAGCCTTGGAGAATAAAATCCCACATCATTTCAGAATACAAAATAAAAGACCAGACTTCCCCATTACCACAAAAGCCCACCAAGAAACTCAATTCCTAGGAACCTCCATTTTCCAACTTGGATCAAAAACTGACTTTCACAGTCAACAAATTATTTTTTCTACCAGTCTAACCCCCACGCCAGCTGGTTTTAGTTATTAATTTAATATCAGTTATTGTTTATATTTTTATATCAATCAATTTAATTCCTATGTTATACATAGGAGGGGTTGTATATAAAAGCAGAATATTTCTATTGTGGTTATTATTTTTAAGTACAAGATTATTTCTTCTTATATCCTGAGGGAAGTGAGGGATCCCAGAGTCACATAACCCCAAACCAGTATGGCATTTTAAGTGAGTTAATATGACCCAGGTCTCAGCAGGATTCTTGTTTTAAAAAAAGGAAGCTCCTTGATAGAAGATAAGTGGGAATAATAAAGAAAATTGGTTTAAATAATTCTGAAGTACACTTATATGAAAGTCATGTACTTGTGAAGTATAAAAAAAAATTAAAATATTTGGGGAAGATAAAGTGCCTGACGCCTTTGGTATTGTCTATAGGCTTTTTATATTTTAAAGGAATAACTCTGTTGTTTTCTTCTGGAGAAATAAATGGGTCAATCAGTTCTGCCATTTGTATGTTCGAGAATTTAATTAGATAAGAAATGAACTTAAAAACAAAACAAAACCGTCAACAACAACCTGTCCAACATATCTGACTAATTTGAACCACATAAAGTTAGACTATCTCAGGTTAATATTTCAAAGGCTGAATAACTCAAAAAATTGTTATAGTCACAAATGATATGCAAACACAGGACAGAAAGCTAAGAGTGACCATCTTTCTGCAAAAGGAGCTTTATAACTTTATAACTAAAAATTCCCCAGGCTGTTAAATCTCAGGACTTTGCTTAGTTACTGTAAAAGATCAAGGTTTTCCTCTCTTTGGGTAACAAATAATGTCCTGAAATTTTAAGAACTTCAGTTATCATCTGCATAGCCTCTCAATTGCTACATGATTTTTATTTTCCTCAAGGTACATACAGATGTTTTTATAACAGCAAATATTAAACTCTGAACATGTATCAAAAAGATTCCTTGCATTCTAAAGAAAAAGGCCCCTGACAATTATATAATAGGAAGTTGACATATACAGGACACAAAAAAATTATTTTTGTTTGATCCTTCTATATTCACATCACATAAATGTTTTTTTAAATCTGAAAAAATTCAAAATTATTCAAATTTAAGAATATGTTTATTACTTAAGTTATGGGTTTTCTAATCACTGCTAAGATAAAGTAAAAAAATTATCTAAATAACGGAATGTCAGTGTAAACGATTAAAATTGATAAATTTTGCTTTGTGATATGTTAATCAGTTTAGGTTAGATTACTTATTAATATACAATCTTATTCTGGAAAGATTTGAGGCAGGCTGAAAAGATGCAAGCACTATAGAAAGACAAGTTTTTATTAAAAAGTAAGAGAAACATAATAAGGGGGTAAATAAGAGCAGACAAATAAAATGAATCCCAGAGTAAGAGCCACAAGTATTCCAGGCAGGGAAACCCTACAACAGAACAGGAAAACATAGAAGAATCATAGTATTCATAAGTTAAAAGCAAGCCAGTTGATTACGACAAGCACAAATACCCCTTATAAGGTGGCAGTAGAGAAATTACTGTGTCTTTACAAGAAATATTGCAAGATCTACTGAACAAACACCGTGTATACCATCATTCAAATAAACACAGTAATACATGTAATTGTGCTGCTTTTATTTAACATGCTTTTATTTAAGCTGATGACATTACAACAAAGCACGGTTCAGTAAAAACCATTTCATCAAGGGACAATATATTACAGTCCACATACAGGTCTCTCTGAGAGTCTGGCTTAATTCAGAGGTGGAGTTCATTGCAAAGAGGAATGCATAGGCAATAAGTATAAATTTTCATGGTTCTTTTTCTTCTTAGAACTTAACATATTTTCTCACTGACTCTTTCATCTCATGCTAGGCTGTAAACTTAATGAAAACAAAACCACCACCAAACCCCCAGCTCCTAGCAATGCATCTGACACACAGTAGGCATGGAAATATGTGTTTCATATTTAATGAATACATGGTCTTTAGAAATTTCAATAAATATTGTTCCTCTCACTCAAGAATTTTATTACTTTTCTCCCTGACAAGCACCTGGAGGGCAGGTAATGTATGTGATAGATCCTGTGGAGCTACATGATTAAAACAATCAGTTGGACTCCTTTAAGCTCCTTCTGACCAAGCATGTGACTATAAGTACATTAACTAAAATTAGATAATGCATAAATTATATATAAATGCAACAAATGATCTTTCATTAAAACTATGCTTTATTAAGCCAGTTTAATCACACTGGGGAATCTGGGAGCAGGTGTGAAAGATGCATCTCAGAGTTATCCCAGGCAACAGGAGAGGGAACTGGGGTATTTATGCACCAACTTCCATCAGTAATTCACTGGCTGAGGCTTACTGAGAAGTATGTTAGTTCCTTGGCATTTCTGGCCTGTCCTATTTAAAGACAGATTTGATGATTCCAGTTCTTTGAATCGAAAAGGTATATGTGGAATAGAGGTGGGGCACTGACAGTATCTGCTACAATAGAACACATATGAGTTTAAGGAGACAGTGCATATTTTTTAAAAAAGGTTTAGATATGATCTGACAACTTCCTCAAATAATACTCTGCCATTAGACTTTTTCTAGCATCAGGAGGAAAGCTGAAAAATGAAAATAGAAAAAAAATAACCCAACTATGTATTTATAATAGCTATCCATCTACTTGTTTATTCTTTTTGTTCTCCTCCCTACCCACTAGATATTACACAGTGCACAAAGCCCCCAAACAGATTTTCTGTCACGTGAATGAGGCTTTGATTTTACACATTTCCCATTTAATTTCTTTATTATTAGTAGTAATAAAAACAGCTTTGCTTTCTCCTGTTGGAAATTATGTGCGATTTACTCTAGTAACTGTAGTCAATAACAAGCTTTTGCAATTTAAGCTTTGAACCACAAATGTGTGTTTTCCTGCATCCAAAAATAGTCTCAATCAAATAAGGTCAGAATAATGGTTACCAAGCAGCTTGCGAAATCAAGGACATCCAACTTGCCAGTTTATGGTTACAGAAGTTACATGTGGAAAAAAATATGTTTCATTATTAAGCAAACATTCTTTGTTGGGAGTGAGTCAACAAAAGCGTGTGCAGCTTATCTGCACATACGACTAGCAAAATTTGAGCTACAGAACATTAAAGCTGACAGCCAAGTCAATAACTTTAAATATAAGTGGAAAATAAAGGGGAAAATGGAAATTAAGGTTCTAAAAAGCTGTTTATAAATTAAGCAAGTCTGTTATACAAACTAATCCTGGTTAGAGTGAGTGTGGTTGAGGAAAGTTAGCTGGCTCTCAGAGGTTTCCAAATAACACATGAAAAGTGATTTTATCAGTTAAGGTCAGGTATAGCTGTAACAGACACATATTGTGGATGAGGGGAAGTAGGAGATTCTTTATTTTTCTCTCTCATTTAAAAAAGGTCCAGAGGTTGGCAGGTTAGAGCTAATGGGGCAACTCCACATTCTCAACAGGGATCCCATCCCTATCTTTCTACTTCACTATGCTAATATAAGGTGTCTGCTATTTCCAAGGTGTTCTCATATTTCAAAGCGACTGCTGGAGCTCCAGTCATCACTTTGGCATTGCAGGCCAGAAGAATAACAAAAGAACAAAAAGTTATCTCCCTGCTGAAACAACTTAAATGCATAAGCAGCCATCCTAGAATTTCACACAGTTCTATATGTTTCTGCTGTGGTCAGCACTACGTATTACTGGCTACAGCTAGCTACGCTTTTTTTGTTTGTCTTTTGTTTTATAATTCCAAGTGAAAATGAGCCCAGATAAAATTCAAAGTTATGTTGTTGTAGCAGAGGGAGGAAAATTATTCTTGTTCTAGGTGCCCAGAAGTTTCTGTCCTGCAGCCACATGGAGGTAAGACCACCAAAAAGGGAGAGCTTGGATGTGGCCTTTAGCTTAGAAACAGGCAGATATACAAAAGGAAGGAAAGGAGGAGGAAGAATGGGAGGAGATAGAGGGGAAGGAGGGGTGGGGGAGGAGCGAGAGAGGAAGGAAGGAGCGTGAAGAGTCCAGCATGGTGCACAGGTGCACGTGATCATTCCTGCTGGTGCAATGGTAAGACTCTGTATGGGCTTTGGAGCCTCACTGACCTTGCTTTGAATCCTGACTCCTCCTTTTCTTAACCATATGATGGTGGCTAGTTACTAATTTCTGTGTAAAGTGTGCTCATTAAGTCAATCCTTTCATGGATTCTATGGAGATCAATTGTGAGAAAAGTGTCTAGAACCGTGCCAGATACAGATAGGCAATGAATGTTGGTTTCCATTATCTTTTCCTGTTTATGTTCAAATGATCTCTTTCCTCATTGGGTTCATAACATACATTTCATAAGTTCCCAAAGCCTAGAAATGCAGTGCAGGACAACATACTTTCTATGCAAAGTTTCATTGCAACAAAATAATGTAGATGGGCCACTAAAGTTGGTCTTGTTTGTGCTTATTTGAGCCTTAAGTTTTTCTGTTAACTCATCAATTCCTAATTGGGTACAACCATCCTATTCTTTTGACCACTGATATAAGTAGCTCTGATACCTAAAGATCATATCAGACTTCCAAAAGTCAGGGTTGGGGAGGTGATGTGCCTCAATATTAGTGTTTTTATTATCCAAAACTCTAGTTTAGATAACTGATAATCTGTATTAGTTTATTATATCAAAATTAAAATATTAAGTAAATATTATTTATAGAAATATTTGTCTGATGTTTTCCACAGTTAATGTCTCAAAGGTGCATTTTTTTCCTTCTATAATATTGAGATACATTGAATTAAATCTACTCTGAAGTATTAGAGACTTTAGTGAGAAAATATCCCTTCTGTTGAGAGTTCACCTTGTTGCAGTTCTTGTTTACATACTTTTCAGTTAATGTTGAACATTGTAAGGTGAATTTATTTAACAATGTCTATCACTATCATTTTTCACATCTTGATCTCACATCTTTTTAAACTAAAAATGGTGAAATTGCATCATTTTCTAGTTAATGATGCACTTTTTTAAGATAAAATATAATGTGCTTAAAATTACGTTATTTCCATGTATAAAAAGATTTTGTAAGATGGCTGAAACCTTTAGCAATTAAAATAATACCATCTTTTCACAACATTCAATATCCATTTAAATAACCTGTCAAACTCCTTTTGGTGAATTCAAATCATTTATAAACATTGAACTTTCAAAAACAACTTTATCTAAGGAAACCATAAATAACAAGCTCAATTTTCTTGAATTGGTCAATGCATTTAATGAATTTGCAAAGTGGTAGACAAGCTATTTAACTTGGGTTAATGCTGCATAAGAGAAAGAGACCATAAAATGCAATATCAGAAAAATACTCCCCCTGGACAATCAGAGGAATTTTATTATTGTAAATCAGAAAGAACACTGTCCTAGAACCTTAGATGAGTAAAGTATGACCCAATAAAAAAGGAGAGGTATTATCACTGTTTCATGTAGGTTGGGCAATCAGCAAAGCAGATGAAGATGAAGATTAGCATGGAGAAGGAGCATTAGGAAGTGCTCTTAAGGTAACAACTGCAGAAAGGAAAGGAAATAAGTAGGTGGAGGAAGGTGTTTGGTTTGTAGTCACAATGAAAGCATTAGCCAACCATATAGAGAGCTTTGAATCCAGTATGGACCTTTACAGATTTTTAAGAGTTAGGGTAGGAGGCAGAGCCTTTGCATTTTCAAGTCAAGACAGGGTGCTCTCCTCAGAGGAGGCAATTCTGAAGAGGACTGATGGCTGAGATCAGTAGGCTGGTGGCACACCCAGCAGTTTAGGCAATAGGTCTTTCATTCCTGAGAAAGAATCTTGGCAGCACATCACAGCATCTACTATCACTACTCTGCTTTGGATTTTATATTTTTCTTAAGGCTATTTTTTAATAAGTACCATTAAATAAACTCTAAAAAACCATCATTAATACCTCCAAGAAAGAAATAAGCTGGTTGAAAAACAAAGCCACAAACACAGACTTACATATTTTTAAAGGCATCAAAGATTGCTGCTATTGCCTACTCAAAACATTTAGCAGATGGGGACACTAAAGTATCAAGAGGTACATGGTTTTTTCCAGGGTCATGTTGGTGATTAGTGTTGACCTTGGTCTCCATGCCCACTGGTTCTTTATCCTATAATACTCAACACATAGTGCTTCCCTCTTGCTCTCTAATAAATATGTTTCTTAGCAGTCCTGGATAAAAATGGATCCTTAAAATTTGTGGGAAAACAACATATATACAAAAATCATAAACATTTGGGGGATGGGATGGCCATATTTTCATGGTCAAACCCTTACAAATTCCCAACCTTCACAAAAATACTATAATCACATCTACCTCTCCGTTCATTCTGCTCAGTGGAGAGGGACATGTGGTATTGGGGAAATGGGAAGTTACCTCCCCTTGGTTGCCCTGAGGTGTCAGAGTCAAGGAAACTTCTAGTACTATATGAGCCCTAGCACATTGCCCCAGTCTCAGGAGACTCACTGTGTGGTCATGCTAGAATTGTATTTATCTAGATCATTAGACATGGAAGAGCACAGTGAAGTTGGTCACATTCTCTTATTCCCCATGGATTTAAGTCCCTGATAAGTCTCCTATACCAGGAGACATTTCCATAAATGGATTGCCCAGCACTGAAGGATCTCTGCCAAAAAATACGTTACAAGACCTCTAGATCTACTACAATCTACTAGATTGACCTAAATTGTCAATCTAGTTCCTCCTTTATATTTGGACTCAGTCTCTGAAATAAAAATACTCAACAAAAGAGATGAATGTATGGTAATTATGGCTATTCTAAACTCTTCACTAAAGAGAAACAAAAATGGAAAATAATTGGGGATCTCCCTAAAAGTATGAAATGCTATCAATAGTATATTCACCATTGGCTGCCATACAAGTTTTAGGCTGGATCAGTGGAAAAGGTAGAGTGTTCATGGACTCGTCCTTTTGCTGCCTGAGTTGTGTCCTGTCAGCCATACTGACCTCACCAGCCCACATCTCCACTGTTGAATCGTGTCATAATGAATGCTGGTAACCAAAAGGTCAGCAACACTGTTGCCCCTGCTACACAATGCAATAGCCCCATGATGTTCAACAGTATGCAAGCTGTTGGAGATATTGTGCCTGATGGTGCATGATGCTGGTTTTACCAACTAGGAAAGGTGGAGCCAGGACCCATTTACACCAGAGAGTCTGACTAGTTACAAAATACAGAGATATTGGGGAAGATATATGAAGTGAGCCTATAATTTCTGTTTTGCCCTTAGAAACTTCAGTGTCACAGGTCTGTGGCAATGTTTAGCCTGTTAGAAGTTTAGTCACACATATGTTCTGAATCCTTACCCCCACCCTGAAAAAAAACCTGAAATTAAATGTGGCGTGAAAAATATGTGTGTTAAAGGTGTTACCTTGGTCAAAAATCATTTAAAAGGGAGATCCATGTTTAATACTAAGGCAGAAGTCATCCTACCGAAATGGATAGGTCAATCGGATTTTTCAAAGTGAATGATGAGGTAATTTTCATGCTCCCATCCCAGGTCGAAGACCAATAGGCAAGATGCCCAAGCAGAGTGCTGAGTTTGGCAGACTGAGCACACAGAAATTGCTTAAATTTGAGCTCCACACATTCAGTCACTTCTACTAATTTAATTACAAGGTCTTCCTTGGCAGGTGATAGTTTGATCCACATTTACGATTATTCAGCACATTTCATGAGCTCTATTTCTATTTAGTGAGGCTTATTTCTAGAGGTAAGAGAGAAATTCAAGTAAAATGCATCTGTTTCTGACACTGCTAACCCTCAGAGATTCTTTCCACAGGTCAAGCTCAAATGGGCCCAAACTCTTAAATTTCATCACATCAATTCAGCAGATATGCTGGCTAATTAAATTTTAGAACATAGGTGAAGAAAGTGAGTCTCAAAATGGATCCCTAATATCCTCCAGTCATCTCTCTGGCAGCTACATTAGAAGAAAATGTAGTAAATGTGTGCTCCTACAGTCCTTAAATCCAACCTGTTTGTGATAATGGAAATGTGAGCAGTGGAAGATGAGCATTTTAACATTGACATCTTAATTCCCCCAAAGCCTGAGATTCGTTCTAAGCCTTAAGATTATATCTCTGCTTTGAGGCAGGCTGTCACTGTGAAAATACTGCCAGAATATTAAAATCCTGCCTTTTCTGCAATAGTGGATTAGGAAATACTCATATCTACTTCAGTGATTTATAAGGTTAAAATATAAATATTAGAATGCCTTTAGAATTGTAAAATAAGCACACCTCCTAGATTCTAGATTTTGTCACCAGTTCTGTCCCTAAACTCTTATGTGAACTGGGAAATCTCTTTTTTATTTGTAAAATGAGGATGCAGGATCAGAAGATAACCAGAACTCCTGACTTCTAATAGTATCAACAATTCTACATTGATATATACAAATATAACAGTTTCTAAGACAAAACTGAAGTCTTATAATCTTGCTGGTACCAGCTTTTTAATCTATGTTCTTCCCTCTTACCTTATTGTCACCAACTAAGTCCAAGTCACCATCATGTCTTGGTTAAATTACCTCAATAAATTTCTAATCACCCTGAGTATGTTTATGATTCTAGCTATACCTTGTCTTCAACTACTCTTTACCTGAAGAGGAATCCCATTGGTTTAAAGTTCAAAAGCTTTAACATAATAAAGACTCAGCATGAAGAGATGTTAGTCTTGTTTTGTTTTTTGTTTTTTGTTTTCACCACACTCCTACTGTGATGCTTAATTTTACATGTCAACTTGCCTGGCTTAAGGGGTGCCCAATTTGTTGGTGAAACATTATTTCTGGGTGTATCTGTGAGAGTGTTTCTAAACTAAGAGATTAGTATATGAGTCAGTAGACTGAGTAAAGATTTGCCTCAATTTTATAGGTAGGTATCATACAATCCATTAAGGGCTGGGATAGAACAAAAAAGTGGAGGAAGACTAAATACTCTCACTCCTTGAGCTGGGATATCCCTCTTCTCCTTCCCTTGGACATTGGAGCTTCTGGTTCTCATGCCTTCAGCCTCTGAGACTTACACTAATGCCCTCCACCTCTCCCCAGTTCTCATGCTTTTGGATTTGGACTTGGAGTTTCACCATTGGCCTCCCTAGTTCTCAGGCCTTCAGACTCAGACCAAATTACACTACCAGCTTTCCTGGTTCTCCAGCTTACAGATGACATATTGTGGGAATTCTTGGGCTTCATAATTGCATAAGCCAATTCTCATAATAAATTTCCTCTTTTTATGTATCTATATATATCCTATTGGTTCTGTTTCTCTGGAGAACCCTTACTAATACACTTGTCAAGCACTTTATTCAAATATACCGAGACCTACCTAAGTGTCTACCTACACTCACTACCATACCTCCTTATTAATATGCTAACTCTAACTCCCATTTCATCCTTTACTTGTCACTTTAATGCATTGCTTCAAATGTGGGCTTTCCTGATCCTCCTAGTTCAGTTCTCTCATATACCCTGACTAAATACCCTATATTTTGCTTTATAGCATTCATCACAATATTAATTGAATAGATTTGATAGGATTATTTGTTTTATATATGTTCCATCAAAAAATTTGTTTTGCTAACTTCTGTAAACCCCAGGTCTGTCATAATTTCTAGCACAAAAACATTTTCAAAAAATAGTCATAAACATTGAAATATCTCTACTAAAATGCCTAATTTCCCTGGTGTAATCCAATCTTGGTAGCCTTTTTTCACATCCTCCTTATTTTTCAAACTTTATACTGTGCCCATGGATAATAAAAAATATACATATGGTGTTAGCTGTCATGTAATATGATTTAAGTTTCTGACTAAGCTGGCGCTCTTTACATTTGAAAAAATGCATTACTTCAGATTTTCTCAGGATACATTACTCAGCATATACACATGAGTCATGTATGATACACAGCATCTGCAAAGTATCTCTGCCTAATTAGCATTCACATGTGATATGGCTTCATTCAATTAATACTGGAAGTTAGGAAACAGAATAGAACTTCTCCCAATCAACCTTATCCATATGTATCACTAATAATTAGCCTTGAAAGAGTCCCTATATACTCATACCTCAGTATAAGAAAAGGCAAGATGTGCTTCTGAAACAACCAAAGAAAAATTACAGAAATGAGGTAACAGTGAAGATTTGTATAGGGATCTACAAAGGATCTTTGTGGATTTACAAAAACAGATTTCTTTACACATCAAATGATACCAAAAAACTGTATCCTCTTTGAATCTAAAATAAGTAAAAAATTATATTAATTCATTCTAAATTCAAATTTATCATAGGATTCTCTTTCTGTGATATGGAGGCTCATTTTCACAAGCACCTACTCATCTGTAGGATCTGAAAGGTTAATCCTATAACTTGTCACTATTATTACAGGGTTTGAGGTAGAAACAAGAGAGGAGGCCCAAAATTTTTAATTTTCCTTCTCTCCTCTTTCTCCTCTTCTTCCTCCTTCTCTTCATCCTTCTCCTTCTTCACCTATCTCCAATAAAAGGATAACTAGGACAAGTTGGTCTGGTGGGATGAACAACGGAAAGAGGAAAAAAAGGAGACAGAAAGAGTACAGAACAGCTGTAGAAGGTATTCAGAAATCATGCTTGAATTTTTTAGGCAAGAATACAATTAAGTTAAATGCACGCCAAAAATAACTGGAATGCTATTCTTCCTTTTTCTATACTACCTCAAAATTTCCATTTCTGGAAAGTGAAAGTAAGAACAGTAGATAGTGAAATTATGTCAAAGAGGACTAAATGTAGTTTCTTGCAAGCACTTTTTAAATTCTCCCTTCACACTAGCTAATATGGTCCTTTGATTTACATGCAGCCATTGAAATAAGGAATTCATAGGTGATAAGTAAATATGCTTCATGAGACAGGGAGAATTCACTGTAGTTATCCCCCAAACAAGACAAAGTGCAAAAGTACATCTGTTAAATTGAACTGAATAAGAGAATAAATGAAGACTTTCCATACATGCATATCAAGTAAAAAATGTTTATAGTGAACAGAGCTTTCTCTGGCAGTCTCAGATCACACACCCATTAATCCTGCTTAAAATAAAAGCCTGTGTTTCTGGTTTTATGTAGTATCTGATAATCAGTCCCCAATAGACTCTCTCATTTTTCATTGAAAATGCACATATACAGACAACAACAACATCAATACAAACACACACAGACCCCTGTTAAGATTTTCATGTAACATATCATCAGAAGATGGAAGGAATTTCTATTGACAAGACCAATTTAAATTAATTGCTATGTTTAAATGGTGAATCATCTTTTCTATGCTGCCAGAAAAATAAAACACTATCCATGTAAAAGTAAATAGATAGATCCTGTCTTTTTCTCCCACTCAAGACTCATGCTAATCAATGCACTGGCCAGCTGTGTCACTCTTATTAGTGCTGCGTTTTGAGTTTCTCCAGCATGTTGAGTTCCTTCTACTGTACCACCTGTCAGTACTTCTCTTTTTATTTGCATTTAGACAAAGGATCCTGGGAGATGTACTTCTTTGAACTCAAGTGCTACAGGTGTAAGCAGAGGCAAGAAGGCAATAGAGATCACAACTAAACTTGTTTATGTGCACATATATTCACGGTGACAGACAATTAGACCTGGAGGACAGGAGAAGCTCTCCTTAGGTCTATCAGATCTCCACTGGGGTGAAAACCACAAATACAGGTAAAATGGCTTCACAGCAGTAACTGGCATGGAGTGATGCACATCAGTTTACCTTATGGTTCAATGTGACCATCCTTAAGTAAATAGAAAGTGGGGCTGAAAACAATCTATGGTTTCTATTTACTGGTAATGCCACATCTGGATAGAAATCTACTTATTTAAAGAGAGAATATGAAATTATCTCTAGAATCACAATAAATACGTTATTTAGAAAAAGAGTTCAAATTAGTAAACACACAATTTGGAAGAAAAAAGGTGTAAAGAGTTGGATCTCTACATTAGAAAACAGGAAGACATGATGACCTCAATGAAATATGAATAGAAAGTTATATAATGATAACAAGCTGAAATGAAAATAAGAGATTTGAAAGGAGAAGGGTAAGATAAAACAGAATCAAAAAAGGAAATATTAAATTTAAATTTGCAATGGCACCAAGGAAAACTAAATACATAAATCAGAGGAATAATATCAAAAGCTATTACTTAATAAAAGCAAACGTAAAGGACAAGAGAAAAAACTGAAAAATGTCATAATTATGAGGAGGGTTGAGAAGCGTGAGAAACATGAACATTCAGAATAAAAGGAATATTAAAACACATAATCTAAGAAAAAATATATATATTAGAAACATACATGGGGATCTGAAACAGAATCATAATGTTCTAGGTAAAATGAGTAAAAAGAGATGATATCTTAGCAGGACAAAACACACATACACATATTAAGCAAATCCAGGAGAGGGTGGAACAAAATGACCAACCAAATAGAAACCTCCAGTGATCATCCCTCTGCAGGAACACAAAATTCAACTATCCATGAAAGCAAGCACGTTCAGAGGAAGTGAAAACCCAATGAGTGAACATACTATTAATACTTGGTTTTAATAATGTATCAAGGAAAGAGGCACTGAAGAGAGCAGAAAACACAATCTTGCATTGCCTACACCAACCCTCCCCCATTCCCTTTCCTGGTAGTGCCGCACCAGCACCCAAGTGGAGACAGAATCTGTGTGCCCAGGGGAAGGAGAATGAAGAGATTGTGAGACTTTGCATTGAAACCCAGGGTCATCCTGGCACAGGGGATCACTGCACAGGGCAGAATTCTGCCTGTGCCACAGAGGGAGCATTTTAGACTAGCCTGGCCAGAGAGAAATCCTCCATCCTAAAACCCAAGTTCCATGGAATCCCACCACCATCTGATAGAAAGCAGCCTGGAGCCTATACTAAATTTATAAGGCAGTTGTGCTACAAAGGCTACACTTCTTGGGCAATTCCTGCCTCCGTGCTGGCTAGGAGCCAGTGGACTTGGGGTGCACATTAAGCAGTGAGACAATAGCAGGGGCAGCGAATTCAGTGCTTCTGTCATCCCCTCCCCCCAAATACAGGCAGCAGCTCAGGGAGTCTTATTCCACTTGGGGGAAAGGGAAGGGAAAAGTTCAAAGGACTTTGTTTTGCAACATGGGCACCAGCTGAGCCACAGTAAAATAAAGTACCAAGTGGACTCCTGAAACCCCGAGTCCAGGCCTTAGTTCCTAGAAGGAATTTGGGGACCCACCCTAGGCCAGAAGAAAATATACTGTCCTGAAGGGAAGGACCCAGTCCTGGCAGGATTCACCATCTTCTGATTAAAAATCCCTTGGGGTTTGAATAAACATCAGAGGTAGCCAGGGAACAGTTATCACTGGTTTTGGGTGAGACTGGGCTGGCTTCAGGTGTGACCTGGCACTGGTGGCCATGAGGGTGTGTCCGTGTCACTTGTCCACCAACTCCAGCAGCCCAGCACAAAGTGTGAAGGAAGAGAGTGAGAGTCTTTGCCTGGTGCTCTAGAGAATTCTCTCATATTTTACCCAAGTTCACCAAGTTCACCAGTAACACCAGGACTCTGCAGGAGTCATTACTGGGCTTGCAGCACCCCCAGTGCTGTAGTGACCAAAGACTTACATCACAACACTCAATTCACTTTGAATACCTAGAAAGCCTTTTTAAGAAGGATGTGCTCCTCGAATGTTTATGGCAGCACAATTCACAACTGCAAAGCTGTGGAAACAACCCAAGTGCCCATCAATTCATGAGTGGATTAATAAAATGTGGTATATGTATAGCATGGAGTACTACTCAGCTTTAAGAAACAATGGTGATATAGCACCTCTTGTATTTTCCTGGATAGAGCTGGAACCCATTCTACTAAGTGAAGTATCTCAAGAATGGAAAAACCAGCACCACATGTACTCACCAGCAAATTGGTATTAACGGATCAACACCTAAGTGGACATACAGGAGTAACATTTATCAGCTGTCAGGGGGGTGGGAGG
>VSMD01118872.1:0-42920 GCA_008750895.1 Mirza zaza
AGACGCTGCCTGTCCAGCAGGAAACGGCGTGCAGACCAGGGAAGAATAAGGGCTGCAAATATCTGGGGAAAACACTGGGCATATTCTCTTCCAAATTGTTCAATTACTCCTGAAAAATAAGACGGGCATTTGCATTGTAGAAAAAAATGGGAACGAAATCACAAATTTGAGAGCAGCTGATCCCATTGCCAAGGTTTCTATTATTCCTAACTTTTGTTTAGTGACATGGCATTTAAAAGGGCTTGTATGGAGGACTCATTGCTCTTCTTGATTTGAAAGTTTTCTTTTTCAGACAGATACGAAAAAGGTAAAAGGAAGCCAACCAGAGAGCCTAGAAAGGGCGATATGAACATACTAGTTCTATTTCAAATATAAAAGAAGAAGTCAGTCTGAGTAGGATTTTTTTTCAACTTTTTTCAACAGCAACAGCTTTAGGCCTTGCTTCAGATGGGGCTGGGTCTCTGTTGCCACGTTTTAAGGTGGGTCTTGAAGTGAGTTCCTGTGTTAAGCTTGGTTTCCTCCTGGCAGGGACATGCTGCATTATTTCTCTCTTGCTCCAGATCTTTAGCACAATTTTGGCCTATTCCTGGAAGACTCACACTGTCCCAAGCAACACACTCTCTTTTTTAGAGATGAGTAGCATGCTATATTTGGGCATCTGAATAAGTCAGAAATAACAGGCATGTCTCTTGGTGAGCTTCACTGCCTTTAGAATGTTGTGATTCAGAGGGGCCCATGCCCTGAAAAGGTGGAAGATAAGTCTCCCTGGTTCATTTAATGATGCTTATACATTCTGAACACCTAGCTAAGATGCTGTGCTGAATGCCATGAGACAAGCAGGGAAGAATGAGGCATGGATCCTGCCCTCAAGGGTTTGACAATCCAGTTGAGATAATAATGTGTGAGTGTGTGTGTGAGAGAGAAAGAGAAAGAGAGATGGGGACTGGCATAGGCCAAAACAGCAAGTTTCAGGCTTAAGATGCACATACTAAATCAGGGGAGTGTTAAGAATGCTCCAAGCTGGCTTAAATAGAAAGGGCAAGAGCAGTATAGATCAGCAAACAGTACTAGTATCAGAGGTGGAAGGGAACATGGGAAAACAGACAGTTTGTCTAAAACAACTTAAAACACATCAGACTCCACCAATACTAGAACAGGGAAATTAGATGAGTTTTAAGGCCAAGGAGAAAGGTATATGACCTAAAGCCATCAGACAAATATTAAAATTGGAATTCTATGAAAGTCCTTGGTTAGAACTTATAGTAATTACAACTGAGAAGTAAAGGTATGATCAACTTTAATGTACTCTAAAATTGTATGATATTGAGGTGGATGATTTTACAGTATAAGAAGAAAGTACCGACTGGGTCCACATGTCTAGATCACGTGGGCATGGGAGAGAGAAAGGGCAAATAGTGGATTAGAGAGAGAAAGTCTTCAGGTACACCATATTCCCAGAGAGATACCTGGGAGGTTCTGAGGCCAGGCCCCACTGACCTGTTCATTGTGTGTCTGTTAACTGCACGGCCCCATCCTGAAAACCATCACCTGAACCTAATGCTTCTCTGAAGTATGGCAAAAATGGGGAAGTTGTAAGGATCCCTTAACTCTGTCCTTCCACACCCTAATAAACCAATTCCTCTGGGCCAGGAGAGAGGAGACAAAGGCTTGCATTTGGAAATAGAGTAAATGGATCACCTATACTTCTATGATCATATCAATTAATGAACAATTATTGTTATATGTAGCTACTTTGAGCTTCTCATAGTCAAGCATATGCAAAGTATTCAGGGATTCAAGGACAAATTAGGGACTGATGTGGGTTGAACTGTGTCCTTCAAAAAGATATATTGACATCCTACGCCCTGGCACCTGTGAATATGACCTTATTTGGAAATAGGATCTGTGTAGATATAATCAAGGTAAGATGAGTTCATACTAGATTAGGGCAGACCCTAAATCCAATGACCAGTGACCTTATGAGGAGAAACAGATTTGGAGACAGAGACACACGGGGAAGAAGGGCACATGACCAGGGAGACAGAGATTGAAGTGACTGCAAGTTAAAGAATGCCAGGGATCGCTGGCAACCTCCAGAAAGAAGCTAGAAGAGACAAGAGAGGGTTCTCCCCTAGAACCCTCATGTGGAACATGGCCCTGCTGACACCTTGGTTTTGGACTTTTGGCCCCCAGGACCATGAAGGATACATTTCTATTGTCTTAAGCCACTCAGTGTGTTACATGAGCTATAGGGAGCTAAACCAGGGCCTTCATGCAGTGTGACATAGAAGACAGTTGGCACCTGCATCCTTGGTGCCACCACACCTGCATCTACCTCTGAGGGACACCTGGGATGCAGAACTCCATCCCTTACCAGTTTCCCTAAGCAATCCCACCACATTGAACATGTTGCGATTTTTTGGCATGCTTTAGTGAACATTTGGGAGGTCGTCAGAAAGGTGTCACGTTGTATCTTGTACCACATTCTATCATTTACTTTACTCTCTCTCCCTCCTTTCCTTTCCCCACTCTCCTGCCCACTTCTTCCTAGGAAAAAAAATCTATATTATTTTTCTTAGTTTATGTATAGCAGTAATGGGATACCTTTGGTGTTTGAGTGTGTTCTTGCTTATCAAGGTATTTCTGTCTAATAAATGCAGGCTCATCTTTCAGGCTATTCTGGGGAACAAAGTTTCTCCATGCCATTACAACTGTGCCCCTTTCTCCTGGAGAAGTGAGGTGACCTGCTGGCTGTCATTTGCTCCTCTGCTGCGCTCCTCTGCCCTCACTGGTTGTCTCCCTGAAAGAATCCATTCCTCCTCCTTTTCCTTTCATCCTGAAGGGCCTCACACCTCCTCTCACCTACCAGCCCTTTCTTGACACCTCTGGCCAGCTTTCACCTTTTTCAGTCTCCAAGGGTCTTATTGTAGCATTTGACTATGCACCATTGAATCTGAGTAGTTTCATGTATTTCATGGGAACTTCCCTGCTCTGAAGTCTAGGTGATATATGTAAGTTTATAAGTGGAAAAGGATCTAAGCAGAGGATGAGGAAACTGGCTCTATAACTAATTACTGTGTGATCATTGGAAGTCTTAACTTCTCTGTTTCTTGGATTTTTCATATATATATATAATGTACGTATATATAAAGGTGAGTTAGTCATGTAGAAAGTGTTGTTCTGCTGTGTCTCACCTAGTCCATCACTTTAATAAGATGGTTAAGTTGACCTGATTCATACTAATTAGGTTTCTGAACATGAGCAGGCTATGGAGCATTGAAGATATGGTTTCTGCACATGTGCATGCATGAGATTAAAAGTCATGGTTTAAATGCTAGAATCATAAGTCCTCGTTGGCTTCTTTGTCACTGTGCTGTTCAGATGCTTAAGGATCAAAATGCTTTATAGAAGGAATTTATTGACAGAAAAAAATGGCTGAAGCCAAAGCTCATAAGTAGATGGAAGAGAAATAAATCTCTTTTATTATCTCAGAACAGGGGCATGGAGAAGGGAGATGGCGCCACAGGAGAAAGGGTTTGTCCTGATAACAAACTCCTGGCATGTAGTAGGCTGGACCCTACGCCCTTAAACCAGGGTCACTCAGAGATGATATTCAAGAACAGTGCCCACAATACAGAGTGGCCCACCTGGGTGCACACAATAAGATGTGAATTGTCTGTAGAACATTAAAAAAATTATAACACTGACTAAAAGCTGGTCTGCTTTTTATCATCACCACATGCCAGCATTCTAAACAATGCCAGGGACAGAATACTCTCTGAAAAAGAATCTTTTGGGATCTAAGTTCTAAACAACTATTGGAGTCACTATTGAGTTTAAATAATAGCTAAATTAGCATATTGCTATGACTTATTCTTATTAAACATAGTATTTGATGTGGAATTGAAAGCGTCCCTGGCTGTACAGTTGGCCCACACACATGTAGGCTATGTGACATGTTCACTTCAGGAGAAAGTACCAGTGGTTCAGGGTAGTTCCATTTGCTGTGGGTAGAGTTTGTGTGCTGATCCCAGAGGTATGATATATCCCTGAGTTTGAAGGATAGATTTGAAATAAACAACAGTAGCATAGAGATTGTTAAGGTGAAGGAAGAGAGCTTGAGTTTCTTCAGTGCTATCATTCTATGTGAGTACTTGGAGTTTTTATTTGTATTTACAATTTTAAACAATAAAACAGTGCTAATGGAGAGTGGAAGATTTTTGTTGGTAAGGGTCAATTTAGTTCTGCATGAAATATTTCACTGAATTGGGAGATGTATTTAAAATTAAAATTTATTCTTTTAAGATTATTAAAACCATAAAAGTTATATAAGTGATACTGCTTAATAATTCCTAAATTGTGCCCTTTGCAGACATTTGGTTTAATTAAAATTTACAAAATAGCTTCACTAGACAATGATTTATATAAAATATTATTATATTGAACTGTGACTAGAGGAGTAAACTTCAAACTACTAGGTATATTAAGAAACAATTGAATACATAGTTCTTTTTTCCTTTTTGTATTATAATATTTATTTTAATTTTAAATTTTTAATGTTTTTACTAACATAGATATACATATGTAGTACATTAAAATTTTTTCATTGTTTGCAAATTCTTTTCTGACTGTGAACTTTGTTTCATGTCATGAACATTTGTTGTGTAAAGGAATGGCATGTTAGAAAATGACCAGCTCTCAGTGTCAAAAATCTCTCTGTTTGCCACCACTCCCATTATATAGTGAAACTGCCCCTGTGGTTCAAATTTGCCTGCAAGTGAAGCACGGTCTAGTTTTAGGAATCGACTCTGCCATCCCCAAGCAGTGGAATCTGAAGTTGCTTGATTTTCTCATTTGTAATAACTGAGGGTTTAGAAAAGATGATGTCCAAGTTGTTCTCCAGCCCTAAAAACTTTGTGATTCGGACTGACTGCTGTACTCACGCACATGTGTGCACACGTGTGTGCGCACACGCACATACATATACCACAGCGTTGGCGGGCTTTCCAGTTCAACGTTCATTTTAAGGAATTTCTGTCATTGCTTTTCGGATTCACCTGCTGTTGAGATGGCTGTGAAAATAAGCCTTATCAGTTCTCATTTCTTGGTCTTGGCTACATTCCATCCTAAATTTGATGGTATTTTCAGCATAAACATTATCTGCAAATGTCTTAATTGTGACTTTTTTCAAATCTTTGAATGCACAAGTTTGTATACATTTTACCTGCCATAAATGGCATTCAAGCTACACTTTCTGTCTCTAATAACTTTTATCAATATGATTTCTTCAAGATCGTATTAGTCTACCTCTTACATGAGGGGCCAGTTCCAGGCAGGCTCTGGCTAGGCTTGTGGAGCAGCAACGGGATGGAGCCTCACCTCGGCCGCACTGCCCCCCTGGGCTTGCTGAGGGCCGGTGTTGGACAGCCCCAGGAAGTGGCTCATCACTCGCGAGGTGTAACTTAGAAGCGCAAGGGGTCAACCCCTGGGCCGTGTCTGCCCCATGAAGTGCAGGGACAAGCAAATAAGTGCTTCCTCCTTTCTTTACCACCTGACAGTTCCAGCCACTTTGCAGGGGCCTTTAAGAAAGCTCCCGTAGAACCAGGCAGAGTTGTTGAAGACAGAGGCCAGTGCAGCTTGCCCTGGCTTTCTGTCCTTCCTGTCTCACTCCTCTTGGTCCTCACAGTCCTTTCTCCTGGGCTCTGCTTGCAAGGATGCGGCATGTTTCCCCAAAGAGTCAGTGCCGTTCGGACCCAAGGGCTTATTCCTCATTTCAGCAGACAGGTTCCTTCCCTTGAGTTCTCTTAAAAGCCTCACTGCCTTTGCAAACCCAGTGAAAAGAGGAACTTGCCCCTTCCGTTTCTTTTGCAAAAACTGAAGGACGTCAGGAATGCCCGACATACACAAAGACTCCCATTAGGGGTGTCTGTAGGTCAAGTGTTAAAGTAGTTTATCTTTATCCCACTTTGTCACCTTCCCAGTGACCACAAACTGTTGCTTACAAAATTAAGCTGCTCTCACATTGCAACAGCAGGCGTGGGTGTTGAAGAAGCTCGGATGCACCTCGCCCGGGTGAGCTTGCTTGTTCCTGGAGCCAACTGATCCCCTGCCTTGTTTGAAATGCTCTATGTGGCATGCAGGAGCAAATGACTTTCTGAGGCTGAGCCCAAAAGTTTCCCAAGCTGCTCTGTTGTTTTCCTGACAGACTAAAGGACTTATCGGGGCTATAATGAAAGGCAGGTTGCGATTGCTGTCATGTCAAGAACGCTGCAGTCGGGAAAGTCGACATGATTTCATGGCTGATGATTCACTCCCTAATATCAGTGTGGGCTGCAGTGAGGATAACCAAGTTGAGCTGTCTTAGATCAAATGATTCAATTAGGCCAGCTGTCCCTATTTGTCATGGCTCAACTCGCTTTCAAATTACCTTTCCAAAGTGCATACGTGCCTTAGCATAGAAGTTAACAGCTCAACTGTTTTACAAAAAAGGGATACTTAGACATGATTAGAAAAAAGTCACCTTTTTTTCTTTTTTTCATCCACCCAAGCTTCTTCCCATCCCCCTGGCCTTTCCCGCAGCAGATACAGTACGCGTTTGCCCAGCTAACCCTGAAACACCCTCAGCGGCTGTTGTCGGTGTGGTTTTGCCCCCGAAGCCTTTTTGGGTATCTCGTGGCAAGAAATGGCTAATTCTAACAACAAAGCTTGGTTCAGACATCACTAAGTTACTAGTGGGGGAAGGGTCAAGGTTAAGATGTTTTTCTGATGAACTTGCAATCCCGCCATTGGCCGTTGAGCGTGTTTTGGGTCAGAGAGGAGTTTGTGTTACATAGTTGGGTTTTTCCAGTGGTGATGGCAGGACCCAGGGATAAGGAGTGAATGGGTGGCCTCAGTGTGGCTTCAGGTCAACAAGAGATGCTATTGCAAGAGGCAGCGATGTCACTGGCCATCATTTAGAAGGTAAGAGGAGAAGTCCAGAATCTTTGCATTTCTGTGAGAGATGTGTGAATGGTCCTACCACCTAGGGGGAGAAATGGCCCTTCTGCCACAGGGAGCCTGAACAAAGGGATAAGTCCAGGACCATTTGTTGCCCGTGTGAGGGGCATGGCGCTGAGCACTGGGAGAAGAAGAACAAAATCAGAGACCTGGTTTCTACAAAAACCAAGTCCCCACTAGAGGGGCTTGTGAGGAATGATTCTGAAATCTTGGAGTGTATTCGGGGATTGTAGCTATCAGAAAGAGAAAAGCAAATTGAAGTAAGTCTAGAATGGATTGACTGAAATGGGCAAAAGAAGAAGAGTTTGATCTAAAGTGGAGAAAGATAAAGAAATTTTAAAAAGGAGTACTGTTTTGAATGAAATGGCAACTAATGGAATCTAACTGCTTAAAAGCCTAAATGTTCTATTACGTAAGGGCAGATAGGTGATGAATTGCTGTGTAAAGTATGTGACGGTCACTTTCATGAGTCAACTTGTCTGGGCTAAGGGATGCCCAGAGAGCTGGGAAAACACTAGGTATGGGCACGTCTGTGAGAGCATTTCCAGAGGAGATTAGCACGCGAATCAGTGGGCTGAGCAAGGAAGATCCTCCTGGTGCAGTGCAGGTGGGCATCACCCAGTTGGTTGACTCCCAAATGCATAAATGACACGAGACTCTTGAAATTTCTCTATTTTAAAATGTTCTCAAAAGGCAAGCGAGGAGTACAGTTGTGGGGAGAGCATTCGTGGATAGTTTGCTGAATGAGTAACCATTCTTCCTTCTTTCCGTTGCATTTGAAATCAGGCTTATTTTGTATGCAGCTCAGGATACTACCAGGAAGAAAGCAGTCCATGACCGTGGCCATTCCAGACTTTCCTGCTCCAGGCTCTCGCTTCCAACTTATGTCTGTTGTAGACAGCAGCAGGGCAATTTCAGGTCTGTTTCAACTCCTCAGGCCTTTCACAGTCTCAGAGAAAAGAGAAGGCCCATGCTAGAGTTTTTCTTTGTCCCAGGAAACATGCACTGCCTAGGCAGAGAAAAAACAAAACAAAGGATTGATCTGGTGGATGGCTGTGTTGTCTTATCGAGGTTACTCCAAGTGCTGGTTTCACTGATTTGCCAATTGGTTTCTAAAACTCAAGAAGCACCTAGAAAGAAGGAAGATCTCACATCAGCAACTTCGGAGCCCAGGCACCACTGTGTGCAGCCCTCACTGAGGCCGAGCAGTTTGGCCGCTGGAGGTGCATGGAGAGTCCAGCTGGGCGAGTGTCCAGATCTTTCCTGTTTCAGGAGCATTGGGGCTGTGGTTCCACTCCCGAGCTCACTGTTCTGTAGACTCAGCTGCCCCTTTTGCTTCTGCTTCACTCAGATCCTGCTCGATGTTCTCTCCATGCCTTGATTCAAACTGCCCAAGAAAGAGTTCGGATCAGTCCAACTCATTTTCCCCTACTGGGTGAGGCTGCTACAACTGACACCTTTGCGGGGTGTTGGGCTTCCAGGAGATGGAATGCTGGGAGCTCACCCGCCCCTTGTCCTTTTGGCTTTCATCAGAGCAACAGGGTCGTGTGGCCCCAGCAAAGCGAGTTCCTGGGAAGGAGCTGAAAAGAGACTGTAGGGGAGTGTTAGGGGGCTGAATAGTGCCCCCCAACTCCCGTGTTGAAGCCCTGACTCTGGTACCTCAGAATGTGGCTGTGTTTGGAGATTGGGCCTTAAAAGAGGCGATTAATTCAAAATGAATTTATTTAGTTGGACCCTAACCCAATATAATAAATATCTTTAATAAGAAGAGGAAATTTGGGCCCAGACATGCACAGAGGGAGGGCCACGGAGAAGACAGCCATCCACCAGGCGAGGAGAGAGGCCTCAGGACAAGCCCACCCGGCTGGCACCTTGACCTTGGACTTCCGGCCTCCAGAACCGTGAAGAAATACATTTCAGTTTTTTAAGCCACCCAGTCTGTGGCACTTTGTTATGGCAGCCCTAGGGTGGCAAGCAATTCGAGGCAGAATGGTGGGAAAAAGCTTTCAGCAGAAAGCTTGGCAATAGGGCGTGTTATTGTCCTTCTCCCTCTGGGACGCCTGGGGCAAGTCTAGTCATGTCTTGAGTCCTCAGTTTCCAAATCTTTAAATTAGTAGGTCGGGCCTAAATGAGCTGACCAAGATTCCTTCCAGCTCCCACACCTGTAACGCGCGAGCCTCCTAACTGACCCCGTTCTAAGTCCCCTCTGTCCTGCTTCTTGTAGTTCACTGTGAAATAGGAACACAAAGGCCTGGGGGAGGTCGGGCCTTCGAGGCGCCGTCCTGTCGCAGCCCGCAGGTTCCTGTCCACAGCAACTTTCCGACTTTTTTTCTGCGCTCCCCTAACTAGAGGAATACCTGCCTGGAGACATAATTAGCCCAGTTCCCCCCTGGTAGGGGTGTTTGCTGGCAGGGCTGCTGTGCTGGCCTGACGTACCAACTTCTAAAATAACACTCAGCCGTGGGCCCCGGCCTCGCAAACAGGGCGCCGCGGTGACCTGCTCTCCCTCCTGTCCTGTCCTCTCTGTGGCTGGGAGGCTGCGCTTCCTGAGTCCAGCTTTGCACCTCCTGCCCTGATGGCGGCGACGAGCCAGCTTCGCCGGGTCACCGGCGTGGCGGGCGGCGGTGCATGGAGACCTCCTCACCTCCAGGGAGCCTCGTTCTTTCTCTGTGGCCCAGCCACTAGGACATAAAAGGCCAAGGTGGAGGAAGTGATTACTTAGGGACTGAAGCTGAAAGGGAGAGATTTCTGTCAGGATGCCAGACTGGTTCCCACGCACCCGTCCCGGGCGCCCTGGCAGTCGGATAACCCTGCGAGCTCGTGGGGCTGTCGCTGCTGCTGTTTCATGCAGGGAGGCGGGAAGGAGGTTCCCTCACTCCGCCCGCTAGGGGGAGTCCGGGAAATACCCCGACAGAGGGACACCCTCTCCCCGGAACTTGAGGTGGTCTTGTCACAAATCTGTGTGTTACATTATGGTCTTTATATCCCAGACCCCAAAATAGGACTCTTGAGGAGGGAACACACAATGACCCATGAAGTTGACCAGCACTGAATGACAGGGCGCGGCCCAGTCCCTGATGTCCGGCAGCTGGCTGCCAGTCCTACCTGGAGCCATCTCTGTGTAAGGGGCTCCCATACAAGTCCCCCCGGCCCTCTGGAGATCCAGGGTGTCCTATCCAGTTTTGTTTTATTTTTTTGCCCTGAGTACATGGGTGCTGGTGTAAGTCAAGTCATACTGTCCAGCTTCTTGTCTTTTGGGGTTCAGCATGGGCTCCAGCCCCTCTGGGAAGCCTTTCTGACCTCCCTGTCCCCACCTGTCTGGGTGAAGGGCCCTTTCCAGGTCCATTCTACACACCTCAAGCTCTTTCTGTCATGGCACCTAGTGTGTTTGCTTCCTGGTCGGCCTCTGCTAGGTTTGGAGTCCAGGGACTGTGTCTTGATCACTTCTGTGCCTCCAGGGTATCTGACTATGGCACTTGACAGCCAGTCCACCCTCCACCAGTAATGGTTGAATGAATGAACCATTGAATGAGAACACTGTGCTCAGTTCCGAACCCAGAAGCTGCACCAGTGCTGGGAGAGGATGCGGCTCATTAAGTAACGCTGCTTTCTGGTGCCTGAAGAACTCAAAACAGCTTTGATTCAAAATGTTGGCAAAATAGACTGCCTCCACTATTTTGACTTTTTCAGAAATGAATTGATGAGGTAATACATTTTGAAGCAATGCCACAGAAATATACCATGCTGTGCTTTTGAAACTGAAGTATGACAGGGACGTTGTGCTTCTGGCTTATGTCCTTGTCAGAGTTAAAAGAAATTGACTTACTGGTCTCATCTTAGAAACTGCAGACACAAGAAGTGGCCTAGCTTGGTTTCTCTTCCTTCATGAGCAGGGGAAGAGAATTGGCACATGAAAACATGTAATCTGCTATAAGGAAGCAGCCAGCTAGGCCATCCTGGGGACAGTAACACTCCTCTATTATCTGCGAATATTTGTTAAAATGACCTACATGTTTGATTGAAAAGCTCGAGTGCAGAGTCTCTGGGGTTCCAGAGCACCTAAGCTACAGCCCTCACACTTGTGGTGCTGCTCAACTGAAAAGTGACCTGGATTTTCTGGGTGTATAAATATTTTATTTATGCAGTTCTACAAAGCTAACTTTAGTTACCCAGTGAGCATGTGGCATGATACATTCCAGGCTAGAGCTGGCTTTTGCTCATGGAGTCTTGCATTAGTAACATGTTTGTTTCTTACTCTTGCATATTTAATTGCATATATAAATATAACTACACTTTAAAAATGTTCCTCAAGAGCTGAGGCAGGAAGGGCAATGGATAGGGTTTGCACCCCCATCTCACCCACCTACATCTATGGCTTTTTGGTATTTCATACTTTCTGGTACCCTTGAGTGTGGCTTTTCAGTTTTCTATGTGGCACTTCAGGGAGCCACTGAAAAGGACAAGTGGTAGAAGCCTCCATCACTGAATGAGGTATGTGGTATTGTTATGCTACACCATCATTAAATAAAACAAATGAAAAATTTTTATTTGTAACTCCTCATTTAAAACAAGTTGCCAAACTTTTTCTGTAAAGGGCCAGATGGCAAATATTTTAGGCTTTGTAGGCCACATACAGTTGTGTAGTCTCGTTGGTTTTTGTTTGTTTGTTTAAAAACCAATTCCTTAACACTATACAACCATTCTTAACTCATGGGCCATACAAAAATGACCTGCTGTTATTTGACCCACTAGCCATAGTTTGCTGACCTCTGATTTACAACATTGTGTTTTCAAAGTATGTAAAGATGATGGTAGTGTTTCCCATGGAAAACTTCGGTGGATAGATATCATTCTGAGAAGAGTATATGGTACCTATTTCATGTGCATGCTCATGTAAAGTTATGAAATTCTAATGTGTATGATTTATGTTACATTGGATCCTCAAAATATAATGCCTGTGTACATAAGACATGAATTATGTGTTCTTATTAGGTTATGTATACTGCAGTTTAGGTAGTACATAATCACCCTCAAATTTGACTGCTTGGATATAACTTACAATCTTTTCCTTCTGAACCTGTTGAATAGGTGGAATTTAGAAGTCCAGGCAAGGGTTGGGTATAGGCATCTGTGAGTATCTGTTGATATAAAAAAAATCATCATACAGACAGTGGAAGTATAAGTTGTATGGAAAGATGACTAATGTTCTAGAAAGATCAGTCTACTCTGGGTATGAGATTTGGTTTGGGGCCATGAGGCTTCAGGAAGTTGCATTTTGCCCAGCATATGAGTGAGTGGCTGTATCCTTCATATAGCCACCGATTTTTATCTCCTGGTTGCCACAAAACTTCAGGAAACTGCTATACATGAATGTGATGTCTCTCATCTGATATCACTTTCCTTCATTTTCTGAAGGGAACTTTGGTTCCTCTCTGTTTGGTCTGTAGAAACTGGCAATGCCAAACTCAGTGCTGTACTTCTATTCATGTATTTTGCCCCTTAAATGAAGCTACCTCAAGTGGATACCTATGGCCAAGTGAGGATCTGCAAGGCAAGTCAAATATATTGGTGAAGAAAAGTGCAAACAGAATTGTGTTGATCTGGATGATTCTAGAAATAAAAATAAACCCAGAACTCTCATTCTGGAGCATGATACCATTAAATTAGGCCAATTACTTAGTATAATTTTCAGGAATGCAAAATTGGCAACTTGCTTCACTTTGTCGACTTGTGAATCTTAGCAACATATTGAATTATTATTGTCTGTCTTCACTGAAGCATATGCCTTGTTAGGTGTGAATAGTTCAAGAAGGTATGAGAAACCTGTCTGGGCTCATGTTTGCAATAGTAGGGCCTCACAGAACAAAATCTACTTAATTTTAAACGATCCAATTTACCCATCTACCTGTATTGCTTTTCTTTTTTGATTTTCTATGTTCTTTATAGGGACATAGAAGAGTGAATATATATATTCATATGTATATGAAAATCAAGGTATAGAATGTGATATGAACCATTTTTGTTTGCTTTCCCTATCTATGATAACACCTCACATCTACATGGAGGACACCAATTACAGTATAAGGGCACATTTTCCCTTGAGTCAGAAGTTCACAGCACACGTAAAGCTCTCACTCATTGCTGTTGACTACCTGAGAAGACCAGGGCTCAGGTCCTGGCTCCATTCTTCACTGGCTATGTGATCTAAATTTATTTGAGCCTTAAATTAAATTTTATCTATGAAATTGGGCATATACTAATACTTAATTTATAGGGTGGTTGTTCCAATTAAATGAGACACTATATTTGATATAAGTTACTTATACCATGTAGAGAGTTATATAAATTTTAATTAATTTAATTTAAACATATATTGGCGACTTTTCTCCCCTCTGGCTTCTTGCCTGGCAACTCTTCCAGGCCCCAGAGATCCATGCTGGCTGTCTCCATAAGACATCCGTGCAGATGAAGCATGTGGTAGCGGCTGAGTTCTCCACTTCCATCTGGATGTTTTTGGCATTGTGCAGACATTGTTGCAGCACGCTGAAGTAGCAGCATAAGCTAATATTTTTAAAAAAATCCCCACACTTTATTAGTTGTGTGTAGTTGATACATGTCGTGATTCTAGGTTCTTGTTCTCCAGGAGCTTACCTTCTGCGGCTTCCTGAGCCATCCACTCATCACAGGTAAAGCTGTTGGGAGATGGCAATTTGATCTTTAGGAATGAATTTCTATTTCTCTTAATGGGATTAGTATCCTTAAATATCCCAACAAAGAGTTCCTTTGAGAAAAATCCATATACCAAATAACTATGCTTCAGAAGCTAATTAAAAAAAAAAAACCCCTCAACAAACGACAGAATATTCTACAATCAAGAAATTACTACTTAGATATGATAAGCACTTAATGGTAATGGGACAAGGAAAAACGTTGGAAGGAAAGGTTTGGATCCCTAAAACCAGGTCACTTAATGCCAGAATCAAATGAGGAAATAGGGCAGGAAGCTGAGCTCAGGGCCAAGACATCTGACTCAATTCAAAACCCAGAGCTCTTGGTCTTCAGAGATGTGCAGAGAAATAGACTAGTTCAGGGACATAGCGGTAGTGTAGAGTCTCGCATATGGTCAGAACTATTTGTTGATTTCATGTGGAAGTTAGAGGTTGACTGCCAGCCCTGCATCAGGAAGACAAGAACCTAGAATCAGGAGTGGCAGGAAAGTCACCATTTCTCAGCCTGACAGGCTGTGGCAAGATAGAGCAAGGATGGCAGTGCCTAGTGAGAGAGCCAGTGTAGCTGGTGATCCGACAGTGCTCCATCCAACCATCTGACCTCCCAGTGCTCAGTTTACCTACTTTCTTTCATTGCACCCAAAGAAAGAATCCATTCTCAGCCTACGATCGTACCTAGTAAGTTTCGTGCAGACCTGGTTTGGGAGCTGAGAGACCTGAGTTTTTGTTCTTTGTTAGCTACCAAGCAGCAAAGTGGCCCCAGGCCCCTGGGTGCTGGTTTCTCATCTGCGCGAGGAAGGGATAGGCGAGGATGCCTCCAGTGTCCCTTCTGACTTATATGTCTCTACTCTGAGTGTCCTGGACAGGGTAGGACAGCTGTGACTGGTTTATGGTTATATTCTTAGTCTTATTGCCTACAAAACCTATAAGACTGGCAAATAAGGTTTTTATTCACTATTTAGTGTCCTTCTACTCCCCCCCCCCCAACGTATAAATATTGCTGTAGGTTTTCCCCACCCCACCCCTGGGCAGTATCACTGGGATTGGGACCTCATAGGAACACCAATGTAGGAAGTAAGACTATAAACACAGTTGACTTTTGTTACTCACTGTACTTGTGTTCAATAGTGTCATCATCAACACTGAGTTAGTGAATATTGAACCATTACTTCTGGGGGAAATATGGGGTTAGTTCCTACAAGACTCTGGTCACATTCTGGTTAATCAATACATAACCTGTATTGTGTGTGTCTCTGTTTAAAGATTTTTCATTTAATATATATTGTTGATTCATTAACTTTGGACTCACAGCCAATAGCATTATAACTCCTACCTGAACAAAGCTTAGCTAACGCATGTAGTTTCTCTGTAAGGCACATCACGGCCTCTGGCGCTTAGGGGCATTAGACAGCACTGGCGGTGCAACTTATGGGAATTACTAATGAAAAGAGCACAAAAATGTGAAAAAGGTGGCACTAAAAACACCATGCAAATAATACTTGTGCACGGTATGGGAGCTGAAACAAAAAGGCAGAGCATTGTTGCATTTGACATCAGCTGGGAACATGCATATCCAACAGCTCAATTTTTTTGCCTCTGCTCCTGTACATATGAAAATGCCATGAGTATTGATTTTGGGGTTACAAATAAATTTTAGCAAATAGGTGAATTTGTAAATATAGAACCTGAATAATAAGATTGACTGTATGTTATATGAGATGACACTGGGTTTTAGGTCAATAAAACACAATTTATTGTTTTATTGTTCAAAGTTAATATGTATTATTAGTTAAGGTGATGCCTAATCTCCTATAACAAACAGGATCTAAATTAAAATAGATTAAAGAAAATAGAGGGCTTTCCCCCATCTCTTGTAAGATCACATAAATGCCCAAAGTGAGCTGTCCTGCCTGGCAAGTAGCTTGCTTCTCCATCCTTAGACTGTAGGCACTTATGGGTTCCAGCTCACAGCAAGAGTCAAGAAAATAAATCCAGGACAAAGGCTCCATTTTGAAGAAAGTAATATGGAACACATTACTTCCACTCGCATTCTCATTTATCAGAAATCAGGTTAGGAAATATATTTCTCATGGGGAAGTCAGGCATCAAATGGACCTTGGTGGTCACTTAACTCTACGGTCCCCAAGCCCAGGGCACAGAATGAAACTGGTCTGCAGCCTCACCACTCCACCATTCATGGAAAAATTGTCTTCCATGAAACTGGTCTCTGGTTCCAAAAAGATTGAGGACCACTGAGACTTAAGTGTATGGGAATAACCCTACATTGTATTAGTTTTACTTAATGGTGTTATTCATTTTAAAGTCATGAGGTCACAATAACAACAACAATACAGGCATAGCTCATTTTTATTGTGCTTCAGTTTATTACTTTTTGTAGATATGGCATTTTTTTACAAATTGAAGGTTTGTGGCAACCCTGTGTTGAGCAAGTCTATTGGTGCCATTTTCCAACAGCATGTGCTCACTTTCTGTTGCTGTGTCACATTTTGGTAATGCTCACAGTATTTCAAACTTTTTCATCATTATGATATCTGTCATGGTGATTTGTGATTAGTGATCTTTGATGTCACTATTGTAATTGTCTTGGAGCACTGAGAACCATGACTGCATAGGATAGAAAACTTAATTGATAAATGTGTGTGTTCTGACTGCTCCACTGACTAGCCATCCCCCCATCTCTCTCCCTTTCCTTCAGTCCTCCTAATCCCTGAGACACAGTAATATTAAAATTAGGCCAATTGATAACCCTACAATAGCCTCTAAGTGTTTCAGTGAAAGGAAGAGTTGCACATCTCTCACTTTAAATCAAATGCTAGGAATGATTAGGCTTAGTGAGGAAGGCATGTGGAAAGCTGACAGAGGCCAAAAGCTAGGCCTTTTGCATCAGTCAGCCAAGTTGTGAATGCAAAGGAAAAATTCTTGAAGAAAATTGAAAGTGTTACTCCAGTGAACACATGAATAATAAGAAAGCAAAACAGCCTTATTGCTGACACCTTGAAAGTTTGAGTGGTCTGGATAGAAGATGAAAACAGTCACAACATTCCTTTAAGCCAAAGCCTAATCCAGAGCAAGGCCCTAACTCTCTTTAATTTTGTGAAGGCTGAGATAGATGAGGAAGCTGCAGAAGAAAAGTTGGAAGCTAGCCGAAGTCGGTTCATGAGGTTGAAGGAAAGAAGCCACCTCCATAACATATAAGTATAAGGTGAAGCAGCAGGTGCTGATGGAGAAGCTTCAGCAAGTTATACAGAAGATCTAGCTAAGATCACTGATGAACAGGGTTACATTAAACAACAGATTTTCATGAAACAGCCTTCTATTGGAAGAAGATGCCATGTGGGACTTTCATAGAGAGAGAGAAGTCAATGCCTGGCTTCAAAACTTAAAAGGACAAGCTGACTCTCTTCTTAGGGGCTAATGCTGATGACTTTAAGTTGAAGCAAATGCTCACTTACCATTCTGTAAATCCTAGGGCCCTTAAGAATTATGCTTAATCTACTTTGCATGTGCTCTATCAATGGAACAACAAAGCCTGGATGTCAGCACATCTGGTCGAAGTATGGTTCCTGAACATTTTAAGCCCATTGTTGAGACCTACTGCTCAAAAAGAAAGATTTTTTTTCATACTATGCCTACTCATTGACAATGTCACCCAAGAGCTCTGATGGAGACGCACAATGAGATTAATGTTGTTTTTGTGCCTGATAGCACAACATTTGTTCTGTAGCTCACAGATCAATGTCAACTTTCAAGTCTTATTATTTAAGAAATATATTTTGTAAGGCTATAGCTGTCATAAATAGTGATGCTTCCAAGAGACTTGGGCAAAGTAAATTGAAAACCTTCCAGAAAGGATTCATCATTCTAGATGCCATTAAGAGCATTTGTGATTCATGGGAGAAGGAAAAATTATCCGCACTAACAGGAGTTTGGAAGAAGTTGATTCCAGGCCTCACAGATGACTTTGAGGGGTTCAAGATTTCAGCAAAGGAAGTAACTGCATATGTTGTAGAAATAGCATGGGGGCTAGAATTAGAAGCGGAGCTTGACTTTGTGACTGATTTGCTGCAATTTCAGGATCAAACCTAAATGGATAAAGAGGGGTTTCTAATGGATGAACAAAGAAAAAGGTTTCTTGAGATGGAATCTACTCCTGGTGAAGATACTGTGAAAATTGTTGAACTAACAGCAAAGGATTTAGAACATTCCAATAACTTAGTTGATAAAGGCAGTAATAGGATTTGAGAGGGTGGAATCCAATTTTAAAGAAGTTCTATTGTGGGTAAAATGCTATCAAACGGCAGCATGTGCTACAGAGAAATCTTTCATGAAAGGAAGAGTCAATCAATGTGAGAAATTTTATAGCTGTCTTATTCTAAGAAACTATCACAGCCACTCTAATCTTCAGCAACCACCACCCTAATCAGTCAGCAGTCGTCAACATCCAGGGAAGACCCCCCACTAGCAAAAAGTAAGCGACTCACTGAAGGCTCAGATGACCGTTAGCATTTTTTGTCAATAAAATATTTTCTAATTAAGGCATGTATATTTTTTTTAGACATAATGCTTTTGCACTCTTAACAGACTACAGTAGTGGAAACATAACTTTTGTATGTACTGCGAAACTGACAATTTTTTGTGACTCATTTTATTGTGATATTTGCTTTATTGCTTTATTCCAGTGGTCCGGAACTGAACCTGCAACGCCCCCGAGGCACGCCTACACTAATAACACAGCAGTGATAATGACAGCCTTAATAATGTAGCGATGACCCATTGTTCTTAAAACTTATTTTGGATATTTAAATCTAAAGACGCCTCTGCCAACACCTGATATAATTATATTAAATGTAAGTCCTTGGTCAAGTATCAAAACAGTAAATTTATCTGGCAATGTTTAGCTCCGAGACACTATCAAACATTAGTAACAAACTGCTTTTCTATAAATTTTACGTGCAATTCTTTATTTGAAGAAAGCATAATCCAATCTCAGAATGATGGAGATGAGGGGAGAAGAGACCAGGTGGAAGAAAATACATATCTTGAAATTGCAGGGCAATCTTAAAAAGCACAAATGAGGCAAAGATATCAAACATAACCAAAATATTAAAACAAAAACAAAAACAAAAAACATTTATCAGGTGTCAGGCAGGTGGGGGGAGGGGATGGGTAGATACATACCCATTCTTTTTGTATTCTAGATTGAATGTAAGTTCCATAAGATACTTCACAAAAGAGTGAAATTTTGGGGGGTTTTTTTGACTAGAAATTATGGAGCTGGATGTGAGTGGTAGCTTTGCCACTCACTCTCTGTGGGACATGGCAATGCCGAGGTAACCTGTCCCAGCTTCAAGTTTCTCATGTATATAGGCGTGGGCTAGTGACAGCTCCTACCACCAAGAGTTTTGTGAGAAATGACTGAGATACTATGCATAAGGAGCTAGCACTGTGTCTGATGCCTGGCAAGTGCTGGCGAGGAGTAGGAGAAGGAGGGTTTGCCAAGGTGGCATGAGGCTTGAGGGACACAGGGAAAGAGGATATGTGCAAAGAGGTCTGTGAAAACCTTAAGCTGGAGAGGTTAGATAGGGAGGCAGGAAAGCTTAGGATATGTTCTAAGAAAGAATCTAGTCTCTTTTATGTTTTGCAGGGCATGCAGATGGATGATCAAAGATAGAGCTGGAAAGATAAGTGTGACCTAAGTAGGAGGGCCAGGAAGGACAGGTTGAGCTCCTTTTTCCTGGCTTGGTAAACAAATGGAAACCACTGCAGTTTTTGAATCTATGCAACTGAGGTGTTTTGAAAGATCAATTCCTGTGATGTACAGGACAGATTAGGATGACGCTATTGAAGTTAGAGTGGAGTGAATATTTATCCTCCCTTTGTACTCTCTGTCTATGGTGAGATCTTGGTATGTAGATGCACCGACCCTCCTCTCTCAGTTCATATGCTCTGATATATCAGTAAGGTTCACGCAGAAACCAAAAACCTCTTCAGGAACTTAAAGGAGGAAGGATTTAAGGCAGGAATTAGAAGCTTATGAAACCGTTGGAAGGCTAGGGGGAGTGAGTGGCAGGCAGACTGCCCCTAGTGGACAGGAAATCAGGAAGTGCCACAATCACAGAATGTCTGGCAATCACCTCAGCTACTTGCAGCCCCCAAATTTAGTGATTTACAGGAGGATGCCTGGAAGCTGCCATCAAAATTTTACATCCGCCCTCTGCCAAAGCCCAGACTCATTAGAAGATCATGGTAATAATCCAGTTTCAGTTCCACTGATGTTTATTTGGGGAAACAATAATTGATCAAGCATGGTTCTTGATCCTAAATATCTCATGAACTAGATACATTCACAACCAACTATAATATTCTCAAAAGAAAATCATCTTTGATGCGATCGTTTAGCCCAAGTGAGCAAAACACGACCAGTCTTGAATGTGTCAGATAATCAGACACATTCTGATGTTTCTGATGGAATACTACTGGATCAGTATACTAAATAAAGTGTACTGCAGATGGGAAGCAGCAATTGTCCCTGTTGTCCCAGAAGATCTGTGCTTTCTCAGGCAAGTGGCCTACTAGAAATAATAGTGGAAGAGAAGTGGAATAAAGGTGTAGATATAAAGATCTGGGCATTAATATTATTTGTCAAAAGTGACTGATTCCTGAAAAAGAACATCCTTTTTATCCAAAGCTTTGTTCCTACTTCTTTCCCTCTTTTGCACACACTCAACAAGTGTCTTCAGGAGATGCAAGGGCAGCTGGGTCATGATGACTTCAGAGGATGTCATAGGCAAGTAGCAGTGTTACCATAAATCTTATCTTATTACATGCCAAGGTATAATGTGGACTTATTGTTTCTCATTCTCTTGCAGCTCTCTAAAATGAAGGATATCTTTTATTGCTATACATGTACATATACATGTATGTCTATAAGTATGTTCCTTTTGTTGAAGTGCATGGCAATAGTATTGGACACCTGGCCTCACTCAGTAGCTTTTTGAATAGTGTGTACTCAGGTTACCCTCTGGTAGGCAATACTCGCAGGAGACCAGAGCTCCAGGATAAAAAGATTTGCTAAAGTGCTATTTGTAGATGACTTAACTCGGGAATGTTGTTTCTCTATGGACAATGCTTATCTTAATCAAAGATGAAAACATTTGGGCAAACTCATTCATAACTATAACTCAATATTATTAAATGTCATTCCATGGAATAGATTGAATCTAAAGGGAGATTTTTAATTAAGGAGCCAATGCTACACTTACTAATTAGCCCTTCCCTGCTTATCTTCTTCCATGAAGCAGATTTCTTGTCAGAGTTGAAAATGTCTCTATAACTGGCTTTCTCCCTCCATCTGGCTCCCTCCAAGTCAGACTGTCCATGGGATGTCAGCGGCGGAGAGCTGGCTGTTAAGGAGGCTGGTTAGAGCAATGGTCTTTCTGCTCCAGATACCAGAGGCTTCCTCCACTCCTCACAACTAGTTCATTATTCTTTAAACACTTGAAAAATGCCTGCCCTGTCTTACATGTGAATAATGATAATCTGGAGTTTTATCTTTTTTTTCTGGGGAAAAAATACAATCACATCCCTTTTATTTTCCCAATTAATCATGAAATTCCCCTCGTCTGCTTATATTAGCAGGAAGTCCATTTTCTGTCTCTTGTGATTTTTTTTCACTCTGAATTATCCCATAACCTTGGGTATTTAATCAGTCTTAAGAGGTGACTTGTGCTTCCAAATATAGTCATGCACTGCATAACAAAATTTTGGTCAATGATGGTACAGATATAAGATGGTGGTCCCATAAGATTATAACACTGTATTTTACTGTACCTTTTTTGTGTTTAGGCATGTTTACATAAACAAATACTTTACACTGCGTTACAATTGAGTTACAGTACTCAGTATAGTAACATGCCATACAAGGTTGCAGCTTAGGAGAAATAGGCTATGCCATGTAGCCTAGGTATGCAGTGGGTTGTACCATCTAGGTTTGTGTAAGTGCACTCTATGAAGTTTTCACAAGGACAAAATCATCTAACAATATCTTTCTAAGATGTATTCCCATCATTAAGTAATGTGTCATTGTACTAGGCAAGGAGAGAACTGCAAATTTTTATCAGTCTACCAATAGGTCCCAGTTCTAGATGACTCTTGATTTTAGGCTGCTGAAAGGGGATGCTGTCTAGTTTAGTCTATCTTCATCCAATGCTCTTTCAGGTTTTCATAGTTAAAAT
This sequence comes from Mirza zaza, assembly GCA_008750895.1. Lineage (NCBI taxonomy): Eukaryota > Metazoa > Chordata > Mammalia > Primates > Cheirogaleidae > Mirza > Mirza zaza. The sequence goes on from VSMD01118872.1 coordinate 21,980, forward strand.
CCTTAATTTATGTTTTGCAAACTCTGTCCCCATTCTTGAGGTATAAACATCATGCTACTTGATATGGTTTGAATGTTTGGCCCCTCCAAATCTCATGTTGAAATTTGATTTCCAGTGCTGCCTGTGGGGCCTGGTGGGAGGTGTTTTGGTCATAAAGTGGATCCCTCAGGAATGGCTTGGTGCCCTCCCCACGGTAATGAGTGGGTTCTTGCTTTATTAGTTCAAGCGAGAGCTAGTTGTTTAAAAGAGCCTGGCACCACCTCCTCCCTCTCTTGCTCCCTGTAGAACTGTGAGCTGAATAAACTTATTTTTTTTATAAATTTCCCAGCCTCAGGCATTCCTTTATAGCAGCACAAGATGGACTAATACACATCTGGCAGCTACTTTCCCACTTACGAACTTCTAGGCCTTGGCTTTGATTCTAGGTTTCCAGTCTCGACTCTGCCCCTTGGGATATTCCTCTACCCCACTGGGATATTCCTCTTTGGGGCTCTTAGTTTCCTTTCCTGCCAGCTAGAAACATTTTAACCTATCAGAGAAGCATATTGCAATTGAACCTGAAAAAGGGAAGAAGCCAAAATTTTAATCTCTTTCCCCCTGGAAGGCCCGTTTACCTTTGTATTAATTTACCTGCTCCCTTGGTAGTCTTGGTAGTCAGTTTGTCTACTAAGGAGTGTAAGGTGTACACCTTGACAAGCTATGAAGAGTCCCAGGAATATGGGTGGCTTTACACTTTATGTATTCAACAAGGAGGGGCCATTCATACAGATAAGATAAAAAAGGTCAACTCCAAGGTGACTTTCTGCTACCATGAAGACCTAAAATTGATTGATAGCTTCTTTCCCAGAAATTGTTAAGATTTTCTCACCAGGTGCAGTGTTAGAACATTATAGTGTCTAAGATGATATGTGTAGGTTTCCATAAAAGTTTCTGTCTGATCTGGAATAATTTTGAATCTGAAAAGGGATACTATTTAATAATTATGCTGGGACAATAGGTCTAAGCCAAGACTGTTGGAGGCAGTTGTGTGGTGACCCTGAGTATGTGACCCTCCAATTCCCTGAGTGGTGAGAGGTGTGTGTTGAGGGCAATGCAAGACTAGCTTCTTCACAGCTTTCTTATGTGCAATGGGTCCAAAGCACCACAAAATTCAAATGGCTCCAAAATGGTTAATGGCCACAAAGGACCAACAAATGTGATTTTGTTTATCTAGAATGCTGAGGATAAATTTACTGAAGGGAGATGGTGATTTTGCTACCAAGATGTTTGAAAAGATTTGTGATCATCATAACCATTGGTTTTGAATGAAGGTTTTCTTTTCTTTTTTTCCTCCTATACAAGAAAGCAATGAATAATAAAGGTCAAATATGTTCAAATAATTCAACTTCCCAGTTGCTAAAAAAAAAGAAATAGCTTTAAAATTCAATTTTTGTTCTTTGTGTTAGTTTTCTATCATAGAATATGGTTGGGCTTGAAAAAGACATACTATGCATTCTTGTTTTACCACTCTAGGCTCTACCTCCAAGGCTTTGCTTCACACAATATCAAAACACTCTGAGCTCCTTTGTCAAAATTCTCATAAATTCTTTGTTATTTCAATAATCTATTAATAGGCATCTATAAAATGAACAACACTGAGAACTTAGGAGGGGAGTTACTCTAGGAGAGGTAATTACTCTAGGAGAGGAATTACTTTGGTTGTTGTGAGGATCAAGATTTCAATTATGAACAGTTTTGAAATGCTTGTGAGAAATCTAAGTATACTCATAAAGAAAAACTTTAGACATATGAGTATGGAGTTCAAAGGAGAGGTTTGAGCTAGTGGTTAATATTTTGGCATCACTGGCATAAACACCCTTGTTTAAAGCCAGGGGTATGGTTGAAATCACCTAGGGGTAAAATAGATAAAGATAAGAGAAGAGGACTGAGTCAGAGGAAGAGGAAGAGGATGTCACAGAAGCAGAAGAGAACAGCTAATAACAATTACAAAAACAGAAGAATTTGTTGTCACAGGGCCGGGCGCGGTGGCTCACGCCTGTAATCCTAGCTCTCTGGGAGGCCGAGGTGGGTGGATCCTTTGAGCTCAGGAGTTCGAGACCAGCCTGAGCAAGAGCGAGACCCCATCTCTACTATAAATAGAAAGAAATTAATTGGCCAACTAATATATATAGAAAAAATTAGCCGGGCATGGTGGCGCATGCCTGTAGTCCCAGCTACTTGGGAGGCTGAGGCAGCAGGATTGCTTGAGCCCAGGAGTTTGAGGTTGCTGTGAGCTAGGCTGACGCCACGGCACTCACTCTAGCCTGGGCAACAAAGTGAGACTCTGTCTCAAAAAAAAAAAAAAAAGAATTTGTTGTCACAGGAGCCGAAAGAAAAGAGAATTCTTAAAATTAGGGAGCAGTTAAGTTTGTTAAGTAATAAAAACCATGTAAAGGAGCAAAAAAATCTGTCCATTGGAGTTGGCAGCATGAATGTCTTTAGTGACCCTCAACAAAAATAGTTTCAGTGGCATGATATGGATATAAACCAAACTGGAGTGAATTGATGAGTGAATGGAAATTCTGGTTCTAATAAGACAACAGACAAAAATCACCAGAAAATTCACCTGCTAAAAAATGTTTATTGTATGCTCGATAAACTACAGCAATATTGATTTATATACATGGCTGAGCTTTCAATAAATACAATGAAAATTTACAAGTGCTGGAATTTATGTGAGAATTAAAATAAAGTAATAAGTATGTGAGCAGGTGATGTGACTATCTTGGCAGGATTTGTCTATCTTAGTCATCTAGGGGCTTCAGTTTTTAATAACTGTGCAGAAACAGTAGATGAGACCTTAAGACAACATGAAGTGGGAAGTTGGAACTAACGTATCTGTGTAACAGTCAGACTGTACCATTGGTGAAAGTGAAAAAAGGATATGGTATGCTTGGACTTTGTTTGAAATAATAATAATTTATCCATAAGAATTTAAAGTCCCAAGACTAAACTTGGTGCAGGTTTGGGGTTCATAATTATACTATTGGCATAATTTAAGAAATCTTAAGCAGAGAAATCAACATGATTTGGTACCAGAATGCAGTGAACATTAAACTCTGGAGGGATACTTCCTTAACCCATAGCACACAGAATTTCTGCGGATAAAGTTTCAGTGTAGATGAGCTCATAATCCAAAATTATAAAACATAAGAAAACAATCCATCATGAACAAGAGTCAGCCAACACACATGCGTATATGCTCACACATAAATAGGAATATTATAGAGCCTTAGATAGTTGAATTCAACAATATAATGGAAACTGTATATTCATGATAATTAAGATGTAAAAGAAGCAATCAGAAACTTAAGAAGGAAAAGAAAAAATACTTTTAGAAATAAAGAGATAAGAAGTAAAAATTAGTTGGTTAAATTAAAAAGTTAACTGTTGGCAATAATTGATTTGCATTTACAATTGAGTGGCTCTGTGCTGCATAATGGAGACATAATTGTCAGATCCTAACTCTACTCTTATGGAGCTTTCAGTCTTTTGCGGGAGGTTGGCATGATTAAAATCACCAGGTAACAAAAACAAGCAGTTAGTTCATTGATAAGTTATTAGAATAACTAAACAAAATTGAATAAGGACTTAGCAAACTAAAAGACGTATCTGAAATAGAAGCGAAAAAAATTTTAACTACCCAAAATGTGGTCTCAAGATATAAATAGAAAAAAATATGAAAATAAATGTAGTGAACAGAGTTAGGAAGATCAATATGCATTTAATAGGAGCTCCAGGAAAGGAGATTAAAAGGGAAGAGGCAATATTAAAAAAAAGACAATGGCTGAGAATTTTTTGGAACCGATATACAGATATGAATGCACCAAGTCAAGAAACACAACATATACCAAAAAAGATAAATAAAAGGATATCCACATAAATATATAATATTGAGTCTGCAGAACCCAAAAGGCAAAGAGCAGATTATAAAAGTAGCCAGAGGGAATAGACAGATAATTCTGAAAAGGAAGAAAATTTAAATTGACATTAGATTTCTAATTAGTAACAGCAGAATGCAGACACCAATGGAATATCATCTTCAAAATACTGGGGAAAAAAATCTGTCAACTTAGAATTCAACACATACCTAAATCAAGATTATGGGTAAAATGGAAGTATTGTAATAAAGTTGAGCTCCAAACCCTAAGAGAAAACTTTTTTTTTTGTTATGTTTTCATAACAAAAGTGTTATGTAACAAACATAACAAAAAGTGTTATGATTACACTTTTTTTTAAATTTCAGCATATTATGGGGGGACAAATGTTAAGGTTACATATATTGCCCATTCCCCCTTCCTCCCTTGAGTCAGAGCTTTAAGCATGACCATCCCCCAGACAGTGCACTTCTCACTCATTATGTATGTATATAACCATCCCCTCCTCCCCCTCCCACCTGCCTGACACCTGATAAATGTTATTCCTATATGTCCACTTAGGTGTTGATCAGTTAATATCAATTTGCTGGTGAGTACATGTGGTGCTTGTTTTTTCATTCTTGAGATACTTCACTTAGTAGAATGGGTTCCAGCTCTATCCAGGAAAATACAAGAGGTGCTATATCACCGTTGTTTCTTAAAGCTGAATAGTACTCCATGGTATACCACATTTTATTAATCCACTCCTGTATTGATAGGCACTTGGGTTGTTTCCACAACTTTGCAATTCTGAATCGTGCTGCTATAAACATTCGAGTGCAGGTGTCTTTTTTGTAGAATGTCATTGGATCTTTGGGGTAGATGCCCAGTAGTGAAATTGCTGGATCAAATGGTAGATCTACTTGTATCACTTTAAGGTATCTCCATATTGCTTTCCACAGAGGCTGAACCAGTTTGCAGTCCCACCAGCAGTGTAGGTGTGTACCTATCTCTCCACATGCACGCCAACATTTATTGTTTGGGGTCTTTTTGATAAAGGCCATTCTCACTGAAGATAAGTGATATCTCATTGCAGTTTTGATTTGAATTTCCCTGATGATTAGAGATGTTGAGCATTTTTCATATGTTTGTTGGCCATTATTCTGTCTTCTTTTGAAAAATTTCTGTTCATGTCCTTTGCCCACTTTTTGATAGGGTTGTTTGATTTTTACCTTGCTGATTTTCCTGAGTTCTAAATAGATTCTAATTATCAGCCCTTTATTGGATGTGTAGCTTGTGAAAATTTTCTCCCATTCTGTGGGTTATCTGCTTGTTCTCTTGATAGTTTCTTTGGCTGTGCAGAAGCTTTGTAATTTGATCAGGTCCCATTTGTTTATTTTTGTTGCTACTGCAATTGCCTTTGGGGTCTTCTTTATAAATTCTTTGCCTAGGCCAATGTCTAGAAGAGTATTTCCAACATTTTCCTCTAGCATTCAAATAGTTTCACACCTAAGGTTCAAGTCTGTTACCCAACGTGAGTTGATTTTTGTAAGAGGTGAAAGGTGTGGGTCCTGCTTCAGTGTTCTACATGTGGCTATCCAGTTTTCCCAGCACCATTTATTGAATAAGGATTCTTTTCCCCAGTATATGTTTTTTTCTGCTTTGTTGAAGATTAGTTGGCTATATGAGGATGGTTTTATATCTAGGTTCTCTGTTCTGTTCCACTGGTCAATGTCCCTGTTCTTGTGCCAGTCCCAAGCTGTTTTAAGTACTATAGCCTTGTAGTATAGTTTGAAGTCTGGTAAATTGATACCTCTTATTTTGTTTTTATTGCCTAGGATTGATTTTGCTATAAGGGGTATTCTCTGGTTCCATACGAAGCATAAAATTATTTTTTCTATATCTGTGAAAAATGGTGATGGTATTTTAATAGGGATTGCATTGACTCTGTGGATCACTTTGGATAGTATAGACATTTTAACAATGTTGATTCTGCTGACCCATGAGTATGGTATGGTCTTCCACCTGTTTAAATTCTCTGCTATTTCCTTCTTCAGTGTTTCATAGTTCTCCCTATAGAGGTCTTTTATCTCCTTAGTTAAATATATTTCTAGGTACTTTATTTTCTTTGTTGCTATTTTGAAGGGAATTGAGTCTTTGATTTGGTTCTCACTTTTAGTGTTGTTGGCATATATGAATGCCTCTGATTTCTGTGTATTGATTTTGTATCCTGAGACTTTACTGAATTCATTTCTAATTCAAGGAGTCTCTTGGTTGAATCCTTGGGTTTTTCTAGGTATGATATCATGTCATCAGCAAAGAGTGAGAGTTTGATCTCTTCTGCTCCATTTGGATGCCCTTAATTCCACTATCTTGTCTGATTGATATAGTGAGGACTTCTAGCACTATGTTGAATAGAAGTGGAGATAGTGGGCAACCTTGCCTTGTTCCAGTTCTAAGTGGGAATTCTTCTAAGAGAAAACTTTACCCAAATCTTTAGATGACTGCTAACATATGCATGTAAGTGGGAGATTTCTCAAATTCCCAGAGAAAAAAATGAGCAAACATGGAGATGTATCCTTGAAAGGCAAGACTGCTGCTGATGAGGGTAGGAATTTGATAATAATTTGACAAATCAAATTCCCTAACCAGTACAAAGCTCAGGCTGTTACTCAGGAGTAGGGGAGATCATGAAGGGACCTGGTTAAAAATAAAAAGCTGGAAGAAAAAAATCTGAGCAGAGACCTCTGTATCTGCATACCATAGGAGGGAAAGATTCTTCAGTTTGAATCCAGGAAGTGAACTGCTAATTGTCAGAAGAACAAATCAGAAGCCATAATTTCTCCAATGTATTATTTGCAATTTTGAGTTCTGACTAAATTTACTAATTTCATCCAGAGATACAGGAAATCATGGGAAATCATGGGAATCATTACTCAAGGGAAAAAATACAATCAATAGAAACTTACTCTGAGTGGCCAGATACTGGATTTAGCAAACAAAAAGCCAAAGCAGATATATAAATATATTTAAAGAACATATGTTCAGAGAATTAAAGCAAAATGTGATAAAAGTGAGAACCCACAGAGAATCACAACAACAAAATGAAAACTGAAAAACTATAATAACTGAAATGAAAACTTCACTAGAGGAACTGAAAAACATATTTGAGATATCACAGAAAAGAGTAAGTCAATCTTAAGGTAGTTTAATACAAACTGAGTAATCAAAATTAAAGAAAAATGAACAGCATTACAGATTTGTGAGGCAATATTAATAATTTCAACATAAAAGTTATTGGAGTCTAAAAGAGAAGAAATAAAAATTATTTGGTCAAATAAAGGCTGAAAATTCTCAAATTCCGTGAGGCTCTCTGCTTAATTTACAGTTCCAAGAAGCACAGTGGATTCTATAAATGATAAACACCAAGAAAACCACAGCTAGAATCTTATAGTAAAACTGCTGAAAGACAAAAGTTTTGGGGGCTATGGAATTTTTTGATTATGGTAGTGGTCACATAATTATATACAGCTTCCCAAACTCATCAAGCTATATAGTTAAAATGAGTGCATTTTATTTTATGTAAAGTATACTGAAATAAAACTATAGAAAAATACACTATATATAATATCACACACACATATATCACATATATTTATTTCATAGTCAATTTGGATTTGCCCCAAGAGAACAAGGATAATTTAACATTAAATGAATCTATTATTATAAATCACCATGTTAACAGATTAAAGAAGAGAACCATATTATCATCTCAATAGATATAGAAAAAGTATCTGATAAAATCCAACAATGATTCATGGTAATCTTGTTTAGAAAACTATGAACAAAAGACAGTTTCCTTATCCTTAGAAAATATATCTACCAAAAAGCTACAACAAACAACATTTTAAATTATGAAACTTGAGAAACATTCAAATTCACAAGCAAGTAAATAAAGCCATTTAACTATGAATGATATTATTTCTTTCTACAAGAGGTCCTAGCTAGTGAAATGCGATAAGAAAAGTTAAAGTAACATATAATAATTCAAATGAAAGCTAAGTAGCTTTTCTTGTTCCTGGAAAGGAAATTACCTCAATCAGACAATATTCATAAAAGTAAATTGTAGATGAATTAAAGATCTAAAAATAAAGTGCAAGACTACAAGCTTCATATGGTCTGTTTGCTGTACTGCAATATATGTGTTCCTAATAATCACTCCATCGTGGAATGATTTTCACAGTAGAATCTCACAGTAGAAAGCACAGGGCTTAGGGGAGACATGGGGTCATGTGACAGCACTCAAACACTCAAAACTTCTCAACACTCAAAACTTCACCAGTGACACATAAAAAAAGAAAAATAGGGAAAAATAACTGAAAACACAAGACAGACACAGGTCGGGGGACAGAGGGTATCAGGTGGTGAGTTACTGTGAAGCAGGGTTATCTGAATCTGATGGAAGGTTTTAACTCCAGGTGTGGATGGGTGTGGTTCATGACACGCCTGGGAACTGAGGTAACTGATAGGTAATGGAGGCATGCTTGTGTGTGTTTTGTGTATTCCTACAAGGCTTGGTTAAGTTGTGTGCAGTTCTCTGCATTCACCTAGCATTTCTCCCTGACAAAATAGCACAGAAGCAAATTGGGAATTTGCATTATGTTCTTATTTTTTTCTTATTATATCAATAGCCTTAGAACAAATTTACATTTTCCAAACAAGCACTAGAGTAGAATTGACTGCATAAGAAAATATAGGAGTGTATATTTTTTTAGCACTGAGGTATGGGGAAAACCTTCCTAAATAAGACATGAAAAGTACAAGCCATAAAACATGGATAAATTTAACTATATTAACTAATATTAATGATAAAAACTACACATAGAAAAATTATACCAAAAACTAAGTAAAAAGATAAGCTATTTACTGATTTGAAGAAGATGATTATAATACTTGCATTTATAAAGAACTTCTACAAATCAAAAAGAAAAAAGCAAGTAATCCAAAAGAAAAACAGGCAAAGGCAATTTATAAAGAACATAAAACAAATGTCTAATAAGCATAAGGAGCTTTTCTATCCTACTAATAATTAAGAAGCTAAAAACTAAACCAACAATAAACTACCACCTCCATACCAATTTGGCAAAAATTAATTTTTGATTGTACCAAATCAAACATTTCTGTTTCTGGGAAACAGAAACTTTATAATTGACAGTGAAAACAAGAGTTTGGTATAGAAAATTTGGCAGTCTAGTAAACCGAAGATACACAGAGTTTAGGACTCAGCAGTTTTAGTTCCTGGTGTCCAACCTAGAGAATATCTGGCACAGGTACAGAAGGATGCATGACTGAGGATGTTCGAAGCAGGATTGTTTGCAACAGCAAAAACATGGAATAATCCAACTGCCTTTATTAGGGGAATGTGTAAAGTTTTGTTTATTGAAGTGATGAGAAAGTATACGGCAATTAATATTTGTGACCTAGGTATGTAGGTATCAACATGAATAAATTGCAAAATGAAACATAATGTTAAGTGCAAAAAATATGTAAGTGTTACATATAGCATGATATTATTTATGAAAAATTGTAAAGAGATGAACCACTCATTTATGTATTTTGTATGAGTATATGTGCATGTATTATGGACACTTGCAAGGCGGTGATACACACTAACTTCAGAATAGTGAATAACCTGGTAGAGGAGGGAAGTGGCATTTGGTCACATGGTCCTGAAACTTTTCATACCTTATTTTTTAAAAGAGAGAGAGTCATTTGATGCAAATATGGCAAGATGGTAACAGCTGCTTAATCTCAGTGGTGAACTCATGGGTATATGTCATATATTATAAATATTTTCTGCATGTTTTGTATATTTGAAATTTATGCAATATATATATATATATATATATATTGAGTGCCTTCTTTTATGCTCTGAAATTTTCCTAAAGGAAAAACCAAATACAAAGAAATGAATGAAAAGAAGGCAGAGAACAACTCGTTAGAAGTGTGTTTGGCTGCCTGGGTTTACAGTAGGGTTTTGCAGCCTGACGTAGCAGGATGTGAGTAGGCCTTTTGCTCTGCCTCTGTTAACAAAGATCTCTAAACCTGAACCCAGTGCTTCTTTCTAGAAAGGGAGGTTGAGAACTTAACAAACCTGCTTTTTGTATTTACAACACATGTGCGAGTTTTCTTCCTTCAGGATGGGGCCAGCAGCGTGCTTTTGGAGTGGAGAGCAGGCTGGACTTCGGGTCTCCATGGACAGCAGAATTTATGCTTCTGAAAACACCTCTGATTGGGAAAATGAAAGACCCGGGATGCAGGGTAACAAGGCGGCTTACACTGAAGCCAGGAAGCTATAACATAAAGACAACTCTGCCGGGAAATGCTGTGAGTTGCCCCTTCGTAATGGAGGCAGGGAGGAGTCAGATGGCCTCTGACTGTTGGTTCTCTCCCCCGTGGGCCTTAACCCTTTCACAGCTGGATGTGAGGGTTCTAGTAAATAGCACATCCCAGACGAGGGATGCTGTGGTGCCAAGGGGTTAACAGGCACTTTGTGGGAAGTTTTAATATTCCACAAATGAAATGTGCATGTGAAATGGGAAAAAGGAGGAAAAGATTATATTTGTCAGCTGGGCTGCCATATGTTGTTCTGGCCGGAGCACAGCAAAAATGGTGACAATTCTTTCCTGAATGAGAATCTCTGTCGACTCCTGATTTCATGCCTTTCTTTGGACAAGCAGGAGCTTTCTTCAAGACCAGAGACCAAGATTTTCACTTTTATGGGGCAATCTGCATCTACCCCTAAAAGGTAGAAGACCGGCATTGCCTGGCTTGATTTTTAAGAGGTAGAAAACAGCAGAAAAATCATCAAATTCATCTGCATATTTTCTTCTTCCTCTTTTTTTTTTTTTAAATGAAAGTGGCCCTTGGGGCAGAAACAGTTCTCTGAAAGAACAAATAGCTAGCTGAATGACAAGTGGAGAGGAGGTTATATTGGCAGATCTGTTAGTTCTCACCAAAGTCATCATCAGACAATTTTGCAGAATTGACTTTGTCACACAAAATGTTTTTCTTATTCATATTTGGTGGATTATAATACCTCTAAGAAATAAATATCTGAATTTTTGTGTCAGAAGAAAAGTAAATAAGATTCAATCCTGAGGTATGAGAGGGTTGTTATTTTTAAATTATATCTTTCTGTCTCACTTTACATTTGAAAATGCTGCTGTACTGGACCGAATTAATTTTTCTTTAAATAATTTTTTATAGATTCTGTTTACTGACTGTATAAATAAAATAATCCAGAAATTGTGAAAAATGTAGGAAATTTAGAAAATAATCCTTCATAATCCCATAATCTAAAGATATTAAAATATTTTGCTATATTTTCATACTGTAAATAAATAAATAAATGTATAAACATAACTTTACAAAGTTGATATCATATTATTATACTGAAAATATAATCCTAATATTTCCTCCAAATATACTTTGAGAGGATGTTCCATTCTTTGTTAACTATTCCCCATTACCTGTATTGGCATTTGGTTTCTGATAAGTAAAGCAAATTTTCTTTTTTCCTGCATAACCATTCTTTGCAGAAGATGGCACTGTTTGTTAGAAAAGTAAGTGAAGGTCACCTTGACCAGTTAAGGTATATTTTAGAATCTTAGTAGAACAGTGCTAAATGAGCTGAGATTCTCTGGTTTTATGGCTATCTAACCTATGTTGATTATTTTACCTCAAAGATTATGTAGGTTAATTTTATTCTAGACCTAACTGAATATTTGGTTTGGGCTCATGTGTTATGAATACAAAGAGTTAAAATAGAAGACTGTTGTTTTTTGAATCATTCATTCACTCCTTCAGTTGCTAGTATGCACAATTTGGATAAGACACAAACTCTGTGTCATAGCTTCATAGTAGGAACTAATTCTGCTAAGTATTAGTATGTCAACCAAAATACCATGAGTAGACAGCACCAGGCAAAGAGGGAAGAATGAAACCAGACCACAAACCCTCCTTTTTTCAATACCTAACAAAACTGTATCAGAAATAAGAGAGAATAAAAAACTAACTGAACAAAGAAAAGATAATAACCAAGTGCCATTGAATTTAAAAAGCAGAGGACAAGCTTAGAAAAAGAAGAGTCCGGCGCTATGCGATACCTAAGTACCCCTGCCCTTCAGCCCTCCAAAATCAGACTGGTGCGTTGATGACCGCTTGAGACTTTTTATGAATAGCGGCAAATATGGAGTGTGGCAAAGGACTGCTCATTGTATCTTTTTCTCATTTCTGTCTGCTGGGGAGGCAAGAAGAGAAATGACTATATGAAGGACCTAGAGAAAACTAGGGAGTAAAAAATGGGGGCAGAGACAGATGGTAATGAAGACCCTCAGGCTCCAAAATGGGGAAATGATCTGAAGCAAAGAAGCATTTCTATAGGAATGGGGTCAACTATCCCCATCCCCCACTAAGTAGAGTGAACTCAAGTACTTCAGGTCATTTCTCACAGTCTAGGAAGGGAGAGCAGAGAGCAAATGCCCCAGCCAGAATGCACAGCCCAACTGTCCCCCTCTTCCCATGGGTGCTGCTGCTCAGGCTATAAAATGGTGCGCAGAACACTAAATGGTCAAGACTAAGGCTGGGCCTGGTGGCTCACACCTGTAATCCCAACACTTTGGGAGGCTGAGAGGGTGAGGGGCTATCATTTGAGGCTAGGAGTTGAAGACCAGCGTGCAGAGACCCCATCTCTACAAAAATAAAAACATTCACCAGGTGCAATGGCTCACATTTGTAGTCCCAGATACTTGGGAGGCTGAGGTGGAAGGATCACTGGAGCCCAGGAGTTCCAGCCAGGGCAACAGAGTGAGACCCTATCTATATTAAAATAAATAAGCAAATAAATAAAATATTGCTGTGAGAAAAAGCAATGGAACACAGGAATGGTGCAGAAGACATGTGAAAGGGAAGCCATTCATGTCGTATCATAGAAAGCAGAAACTAGAGGTGAGCAATTAAGAAGAGCAAAGTAAAAAGAAGTAGCAAGACAAGGAGGAAGGATGCCAGGAAGAGGGGGAGGAAGGGAGTGGGCAGGGAAGGGGAAGAAAGGATCATTGAATTCATTCTGTCAGGGAATTGAAAATAATTCCCCATGATTGTTCCTCACTTTAGAACAACCTAATAACAAATAAATAAATAACTCAAAAATGATGAAACAACAGAATGAGAAGGAAAGGGAGACAATAGAAATATTAATAAGAAAATTCTACCACATGAATAGAAGTAAAAACAAAGACCATATGACCCTCTCAATAGACATGGAAAAAACATTTGACAAAATTCAGCACCATTTTATGATAAGAACACTTAACAAAATAGGCATAGATGGGACTTACCTCAAAATGATAAAAGCCATATACCACAAACCCACAGGCAACATCATACTGAATGGGGAAAAATTGAAAGCATTCCCACTTAGAACTGGAACCAGACAAGGTTGCCCTCTATTACCACTTCTATTCAACATAGTGCTGGAGTCCTAGTCAGAGCAATCAGACAAGAGAAAGAAACCAAGGACATCCAAATGGGGCACAAAAGGTCAAACTATTGCTCTTTGCTGATGATATGATCTTATATCTAGAAAACCCCAAAGATTCTGCCAAGAGACTACTGGAATTGATAAACAAATTCAACAAAGTCTCAAGTCACAAAGCAAATGTATACAAATCAGTAGCATTCATATACACCAACAAACTAAGAACCAAATCAAAGACTCAATACCTTTCACAATAACATCAAAGAAAATAAAATGCCTAGGAATATATTTAACCAAGGGGGTGAAAAACCTTTACAGGGAGACCTATAAAATACTGAAGAAGGAAATAGCAGAGAATGTAAATAGGTGGAAAACCATACGATGCTCATGGATCGGCACACTCAACATTGTTAAAATGTCTATACTCTCCAAAGTGATCTATAGATTCAATTCAATCCCTATTAAAATACCAACATCATTTTTTTCAGATCTAGAAAATATAATTCTATGTTTCATATGGAACCAGAGAAGACCCCCATATAGCCAAAGTAATCTTAAGCAAAAATAACAAATTGGGAGGCATGGATTTACCAGATTTCAAGCTATACTACAAGGCTGTAGAAACCACAATAGCTTGGTATTGGTACAAAAACAGAGAGACATAGGCCAATGGAACAGAACCCAGATATAAAACCATCCTCCTATAGTCATCTGATCTTTGATAGAGTGGACAAAAACATACACCTGGGAAAAGAATCCTTAGTCAATGCATGGGGCTGGGAAAATTGGATAGTCACATGTAGAAGACTGAAACAGGATCTGCATGTCTCATCTCTCACAAAAATCAACTCACAATTAATAAGAGGCTTAAACCTAAGGCATGAAACCATAGGAATTCTAGAAGAAAATGTTGGAAAAACTCTTATAGACATCAGCCTAGGCAAAGAATTTATGAAGACCGCCAAAGCAATCACAGCAACAACAAAAATAAATAAATGGAACTCGATCAAATAAAAAAGCTTCTGCACAGCCAAAGAAACTATTACTAGAGTGAATAGACAACCTATAGAATGGGAGAAAATATTTGCATGCTATACATCCAATAAGGGCTGATAAGTAGAATCTATATAGAACTCAGGAAAATCAGCAAGAAAAAAATCAAACAATCCCATTAAAAGTGGGCAAAGGACATGAACCAAAACTTTTCAAAAGAAGATAGATGAATGGCTAAGAAACACATAAAAAAATTCTCAACATCTCTAATCATCAGGGAAATGCAAATCAAAACAAAATGAAATATCATTTAACTCCAGTGAGAATGGCTTTTATCAAAATGTCCCCAAACAAGAAATGTTGGCAGGGATGAGGAGAGATAGGAACACTCATACACTGCTGGTAGGACTGCAAACTAGTACAACCTCTATGGAAAGTAGTATGGAGATATTTCAAAGAACTAAAAGTAGAACTGCCATGTGATCCAGCAATCCTACTACTAGTTATCTACCCAATGGAGAAAAAGGCATTCTATAAAAAAGACATTTCCACTCAAATGTTTATAGCAGCACAATTCACAATTGGAAGAATATAGAAACAACCTAAGTGCCCATCAACACATTAATGGATTAATAAAATGTGAGATATATATATATATATATATATATATCACCACGGAGTTCTACTCAGCTATATATATATATATATATATATATATATATATATATAATGAACTACCTGTTGTATTATCCTGGATAGAGATGGAGCCCATTCTTCTAAGTAAAGTATCATAAGAATGGAAAAACAAACACCACATATGCTCACCATTAAATTGGTACTAATTGATCAGCACTAATGTACACATACAGGAGGTAACATTTATAGGGTATCAGGCAGGAGGGAGTGGGGAGGAGGATGCTATGTGCACTGTCTGGGGGATGGGCATGCTTCTTGGGCAGTGCAAAGGCAATTTGTGTAACTAAAGTGTTTGTACCCCCATAACACTTTGAAATAAAAAATAAAAAAAAAGTTAAAAAAAAGAAAAGGAAAAAATAAAATAAAATGGATGATATAGGTTTAACAAAAATAAAAGTTGAGGTAAAGAATATAATAAAAAAGAGAAAATTCTAGGATTGACCCAATATCATTAATGGGCTAATAAATCAGATAATAATAGCAGATACATAATTGAGCATTTATTCTCTTCCACACTCTGTTCTAAGTGGTGTATATGGATTACTTCCTTTAATCCCTACAAAAATACCATGACTAAGTAGTAGATCCATTATCAAATGAGGAAACTGAGACACAGTGTGGTAAAGTCATATGTCTATTCACTAGAAAGTGGCAGAGGCAAGATTTTAAGCCCAGACATATTCTATAACACCATGGAATGTGCAGTTTTATCCTGATTATCACAAGTTAAGTTTTCCATTCATCCATCCTTCCCTGTTACATATGCAGAGATGAAATTCATCAAATACTAATTTTAGCTATTTCTGGATGAGATTGTTTTTCTTTATACTTTCCTGTATGGTTAGAATTTAAAAAACAATATTTTATCAATGTTACAAAGCAATTAAATAAGCATTGTAATATACCAATGATAATAATATAATGATTGTAGTAAGCCCTTGTACTCTTATTCCTATATCCCGCAATGATTTACCTCCTATGTTATTGGCTGCAGTCTCCACTATTCCTTAGTCTGTCCCTGATCATCCTGTGCCTGGACCACTACACTCATCCACATCCCCTGTCCTGTGGGTTTTTGAGTGTGTTTTCTGTACTCTGTTTTGCATGTCCCCCCTAACCCCCATGACTTGTTTACCCAAAGCTCTGCCTTTCTTCTTTTTCTGTTATTGATGGAATATTTTCCTTCCTTAAATATCACTCCATCATGATTTCCTAAGGAACTGATTCTTGTGTTTCTTTTCCATTTGACTTAGCTCATTGCGTGTGTGTGTGTGTGTATATATATATATATATTATTTTTTTTTTGTCATTTTAATCTGGATTTGAGATGGACACAAAGATGCTGGACTGCTTCTTTTCTCACAAACCTTTATGATGTCCTGGTAATCTTACCTTCATGGATTCTTCTATGCCCTTCTTCATAATCCTCTACAGTGGATTTGGAGAGCAAAAGTAAAGGAGAAGGGAAAAGGAGGCAGGAAGTAAGCAGAAATGTTTTGGAGAAATTTATCATCACTTATGAATGGGAAAATTGGATAAAAATCTTTTGCAGAAGAAGCATTTCACCACTCTCTCTTTATCATATGCACTTCAGTTAAAAATTATTTATAAAAATACTTTATGAAAATATTTTAAAATAAAATAAAAATGTTTTAAAATAATTTTTGAAATATTCTAAAATGTTATGAATATAGATAAACTCTTCCAATTTTGTTGGAGCAAAATATAGAGAGGAATTTACTTGTTTCTTTGTGTCACTAGCACCTGGCACAGTATCTGACCCAATAATGGTAAAATAAATCATCCCCCATCCAGCCTTTATTTTCTATAAAACTGATAGATCTGAAAGATGCAGTCTCATTTTATTCCTGGATAGTATCTCATGAGATACTATCTAATAAAAGATGAAATAATCTACTAAAGGCAGGTAGCAGGAAGAAGCAGGAAAAAGGGAACAACATTGCCTTGATAATACTAAAATTAGATAATCAATAGGGTGACCATATGTCTCTATTTGCCATGGACAATCCCAGTTTATTCCCTTTGACTTAGTGTAATAATTAATAGCACAACTTCTCACTCTCAAAGTGTCCTCATTTGAATGATAAATTATATAGGCACTCTATTAATCAGGCCCTAGATAATCCAAAGCTATTTGCAATCTAATTGCAGGGACTTATGTTTTTTTAATATTGTTTTGGTACAAGATGGGGATATAGTTACCTACATCGGGAATTATAAAATATATTAACACTTTTTTAGAGATTGTACACACATGCATGTAAGGAACTTTTTTCATACTGCTTTGTGTTTGAATTATTTGTACAGTTATTTCTGTTGGCCTCCTTAGGAGTACTCTCCCACATTCACGAATGTACTCATCTTTATTTTCTCTCAACGCCTTGTAAAGGGTTTTGCACTTAGTAGAATTCAATAAATAGTTGTTGAATGAAATTGAGTAAAAATGAAATCAAATTGTTAAGTTGTTCCATCAGGGATAATTTGTGTTAGTTTATCTTCTAATCCACAAACTGGGAGGATCAGTATGCTATTATAAAGTTTACATATTTGGCACACTAAATTAATTTTTTATGCTTCCTTATACTTCCTTTGCTGTTTCCTTAAAACTCCAATTGCGTATTGTTGCGAAGCATTTCTTCCCTGAAATAGTTAAATCTATTCATTGAGGAGAATGTCCACAAGTGGCCTTGATTTCTCTGCATATGTTGGACAGAAAAGAAAAGATATCATTTTTTCCATATATTGGCCAGGGTTTTGACCAGAAGGACAACAGGGGACTACCAATGGGATGTTGGCCATAACTTGCAATTTTCATTAATCAAAAATTCAATGAATAATTTTTTGGCCCTATTGAGATTTCAAGAGACTCAGATAAGAACCACATAGAGGACCAATCTTCGAGAATCTGTGTATTTTGTATTTGACTACTGAAACTCCTAGCCAATTGGCAAGGCACTGAGCTCTTCTAACAAGTTATAGGGTGGAAATTATTTCTCTTCTCACCCATCTGCTCTAGGAGCCATAGCTCATATTTAGAAGAAGCATTACTTACTAGGAGGGGAAAAAAAGACCATCAACAGAAGTAAAAAAAAAAAGAAGAAGAAGAATAAAAGGCCATCATTGAAATAACTGCAAATATAACAACAACGACAGGGACAAATCACTTTGCAATATTCGTGTAAAAGTCCTATTTTACATTATCACCACCTGGAACAATCAATCTACAAAGGTTCCTGTACTACCTTTTGAAAAAACAAAAAGACACTTGTATTTCTCTGTGATGGTAAAGTAGTAGCCCTTTACTAAGTACTTTAGTAGAGGTGAGGGAGTGAGAGTTGAGCTGAAGAAGGAGATTCGCCATAAATACAGGTAAACGTCCAAAAAGGAAAGAACATAGAGGAATGGGGAAAAGAGTAACAGTAATAAGATGTTTTTCTCTGTCTTTCATTTTCTTTCATTAGCTTTGAGCAGCTAAGGAAATCAACAGATATTTTCTTAGCCGGCTACATTCCTTAAAAAGGTAAAGCCCTCTGCAACTGCCAGAGAAGATCATCTTTTTAAACCTTTTCTGCATCTCCATTTTCAGATGACAAAAGTCTTGGGAGCCTAGTTCAACTGGGCTAGTAAACACTTAGCCTGGAAACTTATAATATAGCATCTTCAAAGAGCCTATTATTTAAAAAAGTGGACATATCCCATAGTAAGTCAGATTTTTTTTTTAATGAAAAGAAGACCAATATAAGGTGATTTTCAGGAATGGTCCAACATTAAAAAACATAGGAAGACATCTTACTGAAGTAGTGTTTTGGGAAACCAATTGTACTCAATGGTGTAATGAGTGATATCTTTTCAAGTATATGTGTTTTCATGTAAACATTTTCTTTGTCCAATTATTGAATTCTTCCTCTATTGTGGTCTCCTTTCATACAAGAATCTATTGATTTTATCTATGACAGGAAAGAGTACCTATCTATTTCTAAACCCTGGCCTAGAATAAGATGAGGAAAAATTTAATCCAGGTAAAATATTTTGTTTTAAAGAGATTCTTTGTTATGAATATAGTTTTTATTTCTTGGAATTTTTCATATATTTGGCTTCTACGTTTATGTTATTTATTCTGCAAGCACTATTGCTTTTTTCCCCACTAGCTGAGGACATATCTCTCAATTGGGATGTTCCAAAATGCTGTCTACTTTGCCCATGAGAGTCACTCTTTAAGATCCAGTCAACATGTTAGCTCCTCTGAAGTCTCCCCTGACTCTCTCACAGAATAGCTCTCTCTCTCTCCTAGGCTCCAGCCACATTTATCTGTAATAGTAAAGTTCACTGGAAATGTGTGAGGGAAGGCCCAGATGGGGCCAGCTTTGGCTGAGGGAGTCAGGGAAATCTTTGGACGTTGACTTGTAAACCTAACTGAGAAGGAAGTGTGGTTTGCCAGGTAAAAAGAGCATACTTTCACAATTCATTGTTTATAAGCCTCTGTCCTCTTATATAGAAAAGAATTACATACAAAAGTATCTCCAGCAATTATCTGGCATGTGTAAATACTTGATATTTGTTGATGGATATTTGAATACAGGAGTGCTAAGCTGAGACGGACATGTTCCTCCATCATTTCCTCCCTTAAATAGGCTCACCTTCTATTTAGGCCCCTCATAAGTGCCAGAAAGCCACTATAAATCCGAAGTGTCAGTGGCTTTGAAGATATCCCATTTCTATTTATCTCTTTGCTCTACCGAGAGATTTTCAGTGAAAGATTTTATTTCCTCGGAGAGGCAATACTCCAAACATTCTGAAAAGTGTTGTTAATGATTTTTTACTATCCAATATATGGTGACTATTCAAATAACTTGGCATTTTTAATGTAATAGTTAGCATGTTTTAAAAAGTCATGTTAAAAATAGTGTGTTTAGCCTTGAACTTACATGATTTTTGCATTTGGTTTTTGGCTTGATGAGTTTCTGAGTTTCAGATAAAAACAGCTTTCTTTGAAATTCACCATCCTGTAAATGACAGGGGGATGATTTTAGTATTTTCTACTGTGAGTAGATATCATGGCATAGCCACTTGGTCATGCTCATATGCCATGGCTATTTTATAGAAGACAGTCAAATATGTTATCTTGTGGGTCCTGACCTCAATAAAGCTTGCTTCCCTTCAACCAAAGACATAACTAAACATGTAAGATCCACATTTTCTGTGGGTTTGTGTTGTCTTTTGTCATGCACCATTCACAGATTTTCTGTTTGCTTGATATAATCACTAAAATACATATTTTTTATATTCTCTTGATCCTCTATATATTGCTGAGAAAACGCTCTTGTTTTCTGAAACATAAAAAACAAGTAGGGAAAGTGAGAAATCTTCCTTAGGTAACCTCAGAACAGAGGAACTTTGTGCATTATGCAGCCGAGGCCATGCCAAAATGCAATTTGGAGGGTGTCCAGCCCTTCATTGGAAAGTAATGGTTTTCACTGAACTGAGTTATGACCAGCTGTTTACAGACAGTCTGTGACATACTGATAGAGCAGAACACCGTATGTTGCTTTCCAAATCAAATGATACAAGAAGTGTGACAGAGTGGAGAAACATCTGTCATTAGCAATTTTCAGCACGCTTCACTAATTCTGGACAAAATACGAGTAATGAACTTACCGCAGGAAACTTCAAATACTACCACTGCTGAAACAAGGATATAAACAGCGAGTCCTCCTAATGGCTTCTAATTTAATTCATTTGCAGTAAGAAACAAACAAAGTGGGTTATTTGTTTTTGATCATAGGGTAGTAAATACTAA